>OZ024856.1:35960293-35992793 GCA_964017155.1 Oasisia sp. SBJ-2009
CTGCAGGCATAACATGCTGATTAAGTAAGGGTATAGGAAAAAGAGTCTTAATTTTGTCACGCTGCCGGTGTGTACCAATAATAAGAAACTCAGTTTTATCAGCATTCAGCTTCAATCTACTCTCAGTCATCCAGCAAAAAATGTCATCAATACAAGTTCTAAGCTGCTGTAAAGAACTACTTGCATCTGAAGTGGATAATGATATATAAATGTGAGTATCATCTGCATAAAGATGATGGCTCAAATGATGCCTATTAATCACTAGACTCAATGGAGTAGTATACAGTGTAAAAAGTAATGGTCCCAAAACTGACCCCTGAGGAACACCACACGAAATATTAAGTGGTGACGAAAAACAATCCCCAATCTTAACTCTCTGGTGTCTACCACTCAGATATGATCTAAACCAGCTTAATGCTATACCAGACACACCATACCACACAGACAAACGATCCATTAGAATAGAATGATTAATCGTATCAAAAGCAGCTGACAAATCAAGTAAGGTGAGTGCAGTAACTCTACCATTGTCCATATTTAGAGTGATGTCGTTATGCACTTTTAAGAGAGCAGTCTCTGTAGAATGAAGTTTCTTATATGCAGATTGGAATACATTTGACTTATTATTTGAAGTAATGTGAGATCCAAGGCGTTTTGCTACAACCTTTTCAAGAATTTTAGATATGAAACTCAAATTAGAAACAGGTCTATAATTTTTCAAGTTATCTTTCGACAAAGTTGTCTTTTTAAGTAGTGGATTTACATGTGCCTGTTTAAAATCATCAGGAAAAATACCTGTCCTCAGTGACACATTTACAATATTTGTTATAGTACCAAGTAAGGTGTCAATGCATGCTTTCAACAATACAGTTGGCATTGGATCTAGATCACAAAATTTATTTGGAGAAGACATAATAATTTGCCTTACTTCCTCAGCAGTAGCTGGAGTAAAAGAAGAAAGTAGAGAACTTATCGGTGGAGGCTGAACTTCTACTTTGTTTAACATATGAACAGGAAAGGAAGACTGTATACGGGTAATTTTATCCTTAAAATAACATGAAAATAGATCACATAGAGAACATAATGAATTATGTTTTGGCAGAGAAGGGGCAACCTGTCTGTGTAGGATTTTATTAATGCAACTCCATAACTGGTGAGAATTTTCAGAGTTACTTGAAACCATGTTAGTAAAATATTCAGATTTGGCTTTAGCCATTTGTCTATTGCAAAGATGACACTGTTTAGAATAACGTGACCTATCAAGTGATGAGCGTGTTTTACGCCAAACACGTTCAAGATAACGACGTCTCCTTTTAGATAGTAAAATTTCGGATGTCATCCAAGGAGAAGGTGATTGTTTTGAAATATATTTATAAGCAAGTGGAGCATGTTTATCAAGTAGTGTCTTAAGGACATCACAAAATTGTCTATATATATCACACTCATGAACTGCTGGACTTATAAACAAATCTGAATTTAAAATATCATCATTGAAGGCAGTAATATCTATTTTATGTATAGGCCTATAGGAATTTTTTTTCTTCAATATCAATGGTGTTGTAAACATGTTAATATCAACAATTACAGTATGATGGTCTGACAACCCATCTGAAACAGTAGTTTTTTTTAATATTATTACAACCTGAATGAGTTATTATAAGATCAAGCCAATGGCCATGTATATGTGTCGAAAAGTTTGCATGTTGTTTTAAATCAAAGGATGTTAGAATATCATCAAACATTGTAGTAACTGAAGAATGTATATCCAAATGAAGATTAAAATCACCAAGAATAATTAATAGCTTCATTTTCTAACAGATCTTGAAAGTCCTCAAAGAAATTTGCTGGGTGTCCTGGAGGACGATAAATACAAACAAAAAATGCAGAAAAAGAAGAATCTGAAATTTCAGCACACATAGATTCAAAACTAGAATAATCTGGGTTAGAATGTAATTTAACTTTGAAATGATCAGATACTAAAAAGCCAATGCCACCACCACGTCCTATTAAACGTGGTCGATGGTAAAAGGTATAGCCTAACGGAGAAATTTCAGCAATACAAGAAGCAGTATCACATGATCTAAGCCATGTTTCAGTAACAGCAAGAATATTAATTTTTTTCGAAACTAACAAATCACAGAGTGGAGCACTTTTATCACGTACAGATCTTACATTTGTAGTTGCCAGTCGGATATTTCTTTTAATAGGCCCAGGATTTAAACTAACATCTGACGTAAGACCACCAAAATGTGCACGTCCGCCATTACCCGACCGCAGAGTACCTTAAAAAAGCAGCATTATGCACGTTGTCTGGATTCCTGTGAGCACATATTTAGTGTGGAGTGATTATAAATGACGTTTTTGTACAGCGTGACATCAGAGCTGTCAAATTACGACAGCTGTCATTCGGTGCATTTCTGCGTATTAATACATTTGTCATTTTGCTTGGTGATGTAATCAGGGGCAATCCGTGGGTGGCTCAAGCAGAAATGGAGGGGTGTAAGGTTTGAATGAACTTTGTGGGAGCCTGAGGTATTAAAAGTTCACGAATTTTCCACTGAACCTCTGTCTGTGGAGGGTAAACATGCTGTGAAATTGTCAATAAGAGAGCTGATCAAGATTAATAGGAAATGAAGGAAACGTTATAATGGTCGCCTATGGAAAATGCAAATGTGGTCTTAGGCCATCTCCTGCCAGTAATAAAAGTATAGCTAATTTTAATGTTGGTGTACAGCGAGGTATTGGTAGTAACTTTCTATTAAAACAAACATTTAGACATGGCAAGCTATTCAACATTGAAATCGAGTAATGTATTTTTATGTTATTGAGAAAAAGTACATTAAAATTATTAGTTTTAAACGATTGGCATAAAACTACATTTTTATCCCTAACAGCAACAGAGCATGACAAGCAAAAAACACATACTAAGAATAATGGTGACATATCTGGTATTTTAATTCATACTACAAGATAATATTACGTAGCCACAAAGCATAAATATACATAATTGGCCACAAATAATAATAACACAATGTATCAGAAATTGTTTTTTAAATAGTTTTTTTTTTTCTTCTTCTTCTTCAAAATTGCAGTCACAGTCTATGTTAATAGAACCGTCAGAACAAGTCTAAATAATGGACGAAAGACGTTGGATCAAAGATGTTTTAACAAATGACAGCGTCTATTAGACTTGTTAGAATTGTTGTCTGGGGCGACGCCAGATACTACAACGCCTTAGAAAAGCCATGTTAGTAAACAGGTTAAATGCATTTCCAACAGTCTATCAACACAGACAAAACTACAATTTGTATCAATGATAATAACAATACAAAATATTAATTTTGAATTTTACGTAGCCAATTATCAGTCTTAGCAAAGTAGGTCACTGACGTTACTAGCACTTCCATTTCCATTGGCATTGTTATGATCATACTACTATATTTATTTTACAAAATTATGGCTACATAATATAAGCTCCAGTCAACATATAATAAACATAAACATCCAAAGAGTCATAAATAATTGCTATAACCTACGAGACATAATCTTACAAACTTTACTAAAATATTCAAACGATAATAAGAGTAGCTATTCAACTGTCAAATGAGTGATAATAGAGGTAACTAACGTTTTATATAAAATAAACCAACATTAATGAATACAAGGAAATAATACTTATCCTGTTATATTTGTTTATATAAAAACAACTTAGTCACACATAAGCTTTTTGAAATATATATATATAACAATAGAAAACAGTCTTTAAACACCAGAACCGAATTTTTGAATTTCAAACTAACGCCCCCTAGCGATTAACACACGCGCCCACACATGCACCCATACACACACGCACCACACCCGCACCACACTCACACACGCACCCACACACACACGCTCGCTCCCAAACAGACATGTGCCCACACACACACCGACACACACGCTCCCACACACGAATCCACACAAGCACCCACACACGCACACACACACACCTGCACCCACATGCGCACAAACACGCACCCAAACACACACACACACACACACACACACACACACACACACACACACACACACACACACACACACACACACACACACACACACACATGCACACACTCACACGCGCCCACATACACACATGCGCCAACACAAGCACGCTCCCACCCGCGAATCAACACACGCACCCACACACGCACAGACATACGTGCCTTCACAAGCACCCATACACACACACACACCTACACACGCACCCACACTCGCACCGATGCACACACAGGCGTCAACACACGCACACACGCACCCACTCATACTCACCCACACACGCAGCCACACCCACACACGCATCCACACACACACCCTCACAAGCACATACACACACGCTCCACACTCGCATCCACACACACACCTGCGCATACACACACAAACACACACACATGCAACTACACACACGCACCCACACACGAATCCACACACGAACCGACACAGGCACACACACATGGAACCACACACACGCACCCACACACACACACACACACACACACACGCAACGACACACTCGCACACGCACACACGCACACACGCACACGCACGCACACGAATCCACGCAGGCACCACCCACACATGCAACCACACACACACGCGCGCGTAAACACGCGCATACCTCCACACACATGCGGCCACGTACCCGAATATACACACACGCACCGACACACACGCACCCACACACGAATCCACAAACTCGCGCCCTCACACGCACCGACACACGCACCGACACACGCACCGATACACAGACACACACGCGTGCTCCCACGCATTCACCCACACAGTCACCCACACACGCGCTAACACACGCACACACACCCCCACACACAAACGCACACACACTCACATGTACCGACACACGCATCCACACACGCACCAACAAAAACACACTCGCGCCAACATAAGCACACACACACACGCACCTACACACACGTACCCACACACGCACACACACGCGACAAGACACGCACACGTACACACACATGCACCACACACGCACCCACAGACACGTGCACCCACACACGCTCCCACACACTCATCCCCACACACACGAGCCTACACACGCATACATTCACACACACGCACCACACAGGCACCACACACGCAATCACACACACACACACACGCATACACGCACCCACACACAGATGCGCCCACACGCAAACGCACACGTACACACACACGCACCCAATCACACACACGCACCCACACACGAATTCACACACGCACGCACACACGCACCGACACACGCACACACACGCACCCACACAGACATACCCACACACTCTCACACGCACACACGCACACACGCACACACGCAATCACACAAACACGCACACAAACACAAGCACCCACCCACACACGCACCCACATACACACACGCGCCAGCACAAGCACACACACACGCTCCCACACACGCACACGGAAGCCTCCTCACACACGCGCCAACACAAGCACACACGTACCCACACAAACAAACGCACCCATCCTCACACGTACCCACACACGCACCCTCTCAAGCACCCACATATGCCCACACACGCGCTAACACACGCACACACACCCACACACACAAACGCACACACACTGACATGTACCCACACACGCTCCCACACACGCACCAACAAATACACACACGCGCCAACACCCACACACACACACGCAGCCACACACGCACATATACATACACAGGCACCACACACACACACTCACCCACACACACGAGCGAACCCTCTCACACGCGCCACGTAAACACAAACATACGCCCACACACGCGCCAACACACGTAGCCACACACGCACCCACATACGCACCGACACACACACACGCGCCAGAACAAGCACATACACACGCACCCAAACACAAGCACCACACACGCACCAACATGCACACACACGCGACAACACACGCACACATACAAACACATGCACCACACACGTACCCACACACACGCACCCACACACGCACACACACACGAATCCACACACGGACCCTCACACGCACACACTCATGCACACACACACACACACGCACAAACACACGTGCCCACACACGCACACATAAACACACACGCACCATACACGAAACCACACACACACACGCACATTAGCACCCACACGCACATGCGTCAACACGCGCACACACACAGGCACCCACACTCACGCTCCCACACACTCACACACGCACACACACACACGATTCCACACACGCTCCCATACACATAACGAAACACGCACACACGCACATGCACCCATACACACACATACACGCCCAAACACGCACCAACACACGCACACACACCTCACACGAATCCACACACGGACACATACACTCATGCACCATACACACACACGCACCCACACACACACGCAAGCACCAACATAAACATGTCACCACACACGCACGCATACACACGCACCCACAGACGAATCCACAAATGCATCCACACACGCTTCAACACACACTCTCACACACATGCACCCACATACACGCACCCACACACACGCAACCACACACGCATCCACACGCACACACACGCTCACACACACACGCACAGACACATACGAATCCACACATGCACCCACACACGCACCGACACACGAACACACACATAAACTCACACACACGCACCCACTCACAGGCACCCACACATGCAAACACACGCGCCGACTCACGCACACACGCGCCCAAACACACACACATACATGCACCAACTCACACGTACCAACATACACACATGCGCCCACACACGCACACACACGCACACACACGCACCCTCACACTCGCTTCCACACACGAATCCACGCACGCACCCACACACGCACACACACGAGGCAATACAAGCACACACACACACAAACCCGCGAATCCACACACCCACCCACACCAGCACCGACACACGCACACGCACATTCACACGCACACACGCACACAGTCGAACAAACGCACCCACCCTCACACATACCCACAGACGCACCCATTCACGCACCCACATTCGCCCACACACGCGCTAACACACGCACACACACACACACACGCCAACACGCACACCCACATACACCCTCACACGCGCCAACACACGCACACACGCACCCACACAAACAAACGCACCCACCCTCTCATGTAGCCACTCCCGCTGACCACTTCACACTTGCGTCTGACCTGAACAAACTTCTCTCAAGGGCAAAGACATGGCAGATGGATTTTAATGTGTCAAAGTGTGCCGTCTTATCGGTTACTACCAAGAGGAACATATCAACCTATAACTACTTCATGGGGAGCCAACAAATACCACAGAGTGACAACCAGGACTACCATCAACACAAAACTATCGTGGCAACCACATGTCAACAAAGTGCAGAACAAAGCCAGCAAGACACTTGGCTTAACCAAAAGGTTAACTGGTCGCGTCGGCAGCGTAACCACATCGGCGGTGAAATCTCTGGACGCCTCGGCGAAATCCTTGGACGCGTCGGCGAAATATTTTGGACGCGTCGGCGAAATATTTTGGACGCGTCGGCGTAATCCTTGGACGCGTCGGCGAAATATTTTGGACGCGTCGGCGAAATCCTTGGACCCTTCGGCGGCGTTTTGGTCGCCTCGGCGGCACAAGATTGGTTGCCTCGGCAAGGATACCACTTCGGCGACACATTTTTTTGACACTTAGACATAACATTTGTCGCCTCGGTAGGTAGTCTTTTTGGGGAAATGTGTTTTCACGATGTTGTTTATATCCGTCTAGATTCAATGGCATGCGTTATATAGATAAAAAAATAAATTTACGAATGTGCACTTCATCACCTCAGGAATATTATTGAGAAACGATGTCAGTTATGAACCTAAATATTTATATGTTATTATTTAAATGAATTGACTTGGACATGGTGACGACTACAATATATGCATATATATCGTATTTTAGGTCTACCATGAAAACGTGGTATTTTGATGTTATTTCATTACATTTGAAACCACTTGGAGAATGTCTGATCAATAATCATTTTTTTGCATTTTCCATAGAAACTGTTCTAAAGCATATATGTATCTGACATTTGTCCTATACAATAATACATTTCTCATATAAAAATAATATTCTGGAATTTATTCTGATCTAAAATAAACCGTATTACATGTTATTACCGCTAAAATAAATGGTCGGCCAACTACGTACTCCGTCTAAATATAACACCATTGACATTTGATCATCTTAAAATGGTACTCCAGCATCTATCTGATGCACATGTTAAAATATATTAAATATTATTACCTTTAAGCGAAATATTTTTCATGACACCATACATGCATACATACATACTTAAATACTTACAAACATGTATACATGCATGCACACCCATTTCCTATAAATAGATACATATACATGCATGCATGCATGCACCCTCAAGTGTAAGCAAACAGGCACAAGCACACACGCATGCACGCATACCCGCACTCACACAGACAGACAGACAGACAGACAGACAGACAGACAGACAGACAGACAGACAGACAGACAGACAGACAGACAGACAGACAGACAGACAGACAGACAGACAGACAGACAGACAGACAGACAGACAGACAGACAGACAGACAGACAGACAGACAGACAGACAGACAGACAGACAGACAGACAGACAGACAGACAGACAGACAGACACACTACGCTACGCTACGCTACGCTACGCTACGCTACGCTACGCTACGCTACGCTACGCTACGCTACGCTGGTGCGAAGACAAAATCCGAACGGACAAAATCCCAACGGACAAAATCCAAACCGGACAAAATCCAAACGGACAATATCCCAACCACTGGTTTATCTTGATTTATACATGCATGCATGGTTCGGTCCCATGGTTCATGCATACATACATACATACTATCACCATGCAGAGCTGCTTGATACACCCTACACTATTATGCTGTTTTGATTTAATTTGCTTCTCACTGAAACACAAATTCTAACAAAACTTACACCTGCAAGATAGTATTAACTGCTGTCATTTGTGCTCAAAAATGCAACTCATCCTTACACTCCCCTTCAGACCACTGCCATTATCTCACCTAGTGCATTGTGCATTGTCTTTATGGGCCACATGCACCTTATTGATCTTAATCCTATTGATGTTTCCTTTGAATTTAGATGGTAGCAATTACAGTAACATTAAGGTGATCCTATATTAACTGCATCTGTGTGTGTGTGTGTGTGTGTGTGTGTGTGTGTGTGTGTGTGTGTTTGTGTGTGTGTGTGTGTGTGTGTGTGTGTGTGTGTGTGTGTGTGTGTGTCGTGCTGCTGTGGTGTGTGTGCTTGTGTGTGGGTACGTGTGAGTGTGCGTGTGTTTGTGTGCGTGGGTGCCTCTGATTTGTAAAGCTCAGTACTGGCAGGAGACAAACGCGATTGATATTGGCACAAACAAACAGTGCTTTGCACCAAATTTATTGGGCCTAAAGTTAATTAAATGCAATCAAAGGAATTGGTCACGTTTTAAGCAAACACGTAAGAAATCACCACACAAACCTGGCGCTAGATACACAATAGATCGATCTGAAAAACGATTGGGTTGGTGCCGCGAAGCCACGGCAGACGGCAGAGACAGCAGAACCCAGGGGCACAACAAACATCTGTATAAACAATGGGCTGCGCTGATCTAATTGAAGATGTTGAGTATATTTTCCCTTTGAGATAACACCCTTACAGTGTGCGTTTGTGTTGTTTGATTGCATAGCAATAACGGCTTCTTCATTCTGTGGCATCTAAGGGAATATGGTACAAAGACAAACACGTAAATCAATAGGAAGCGTTATAAGTGAGCAACTGAGTAAATCTACCGTGTCACTTTGCAGCAGTTTAAGTACAAACTAGTACATTTGCTAAAATATTAACATTGACGCTAATATTTGCATTTAGATTGGTTTTAGTAGGAGTCTTCCATTCCACAATAATTGGTTTTGTTTTCCTTTTTACGAATATATATAATATTATATTTTGATTGTACGTCTTCAGTTGTATAACATTGACTATATTGCTACATGTGCTAATACACGTATGTGTGTACACACACACACACACACACACACACACACACACACACACACACACACACACACACACACATATATATATATATATATATATATATATATATATATATATATATATATATATACATATATATATATATATATATATATATATATATAGAGAGAGAGAGAGAGAGAGAGATATATATATATATATATATATATATATATATATATATATATATATATATATATATATATATATATATATATACATATATCACAATTATCACAATTATCACACTATTAACAACATTCGTTGAAGTGTCATTCTAGAAAGACGCAGACTCGACCAAATTCATAATTATTTGGTTGCATTGGCAACGATACCACTTCGGCACGAGTAAAAGTTCTTTCGCCGACGCGACCAAATTCACCGCCGACGCGTTCAAATATTCTCGCCGACGCGACAAAACTTCCCGCCGACGCGTCCAAAACTTCTCGCCGACGCGTCCAAGCGTCCTGCCGACGCGTCCAACGCCGACGCGACTATTTGATTTTGGACGCCTCGGCTAGCCGAGTTGGTTACGCTGCCGACGCGACCCGGAACCCTCAGAAGAACACTGCATGCGGCGCCACCGCAAGTGAGACAAACAGCATACGAGGTACTCGTGCGACCAACACTCGAGTTTGCCACATGCGCCTGGGCACCTCACACAAAGACAGGCATTTAGACAATATAGCGCGTACAAAGATCCGCTGCGCGGTTTGTCACCGGTGAATACCGCAGAACGTCAAGTGTCAGTGATATGTGCACTAACCTGATGTGGAACACTTTGTACACACGAAGACGGATAAGAGATGCAACTGTGTTTTCACACATGCACCCACACGCGCACACTCACAAGCGCCAACACACGCACATACACACACGCTCACTCACACACACACGAATCCACACATGCACCCACACAAGCAACGACACACGCACACACTTTCTCTGTCTCTTTCGCTAATTCTCTCTCTCTGTCACACGCGCGCACACACACATACACACACGCACTCACCTGCGCACCCTTTCACGCGCCAGCACACACACGCACGCACCCATACACACGCACACATACAGGCACGCACACACGCACACACGTGCGCCAACATACGCACACATACACACACATGAAGGACACACGCACCCACACACACGCACCCAATCACGCACCCACACCCACACACCCACACACACACGCGCCCACACACGCACACATACACACACGCACCAAACACGCACCCACACAGGCATCCACACACACAAACACAACCCAACACACGCGCGCACACACACACACACACACACAGACACACACACACACACACACGTGCACCCACTCACACGCACCCACATACACACATGCGCCCAAAAACGCATACACACACGCACCCACAAACACACGCAACTACACACGCACCGACTCACCCACACACATGCACCCACATACACACACCCACTCACACTCACCTACACCGACATGCTCCCAAACACGCAAGCAAACTCACACGCACCCACACACTAATCCACATACGCACATATTCACAAACACACCACACACACACACGCACCCACACACAGACATGTGCCCACACACGCACGCACACGCACGCACCCACACAACAATCCACACACGCACCCACACACGTAACAACACACGCATTCACACCCATGCACCCACACACACACGCACCCACACAGCCGCACCCACACACGCACCCACCCGGGCACACACACGCGCCAACACACGCACACACACGCACACACACATGCACCCACACACACGCACCCACAAACGAAACAACAGACGCACCCACAAACGCGTTTGTGTGCGTGTGAGGGTGCGGGTGTGAGTGTGTGCGTGTGTTTGGGTGCGTCTGTGTGGGAGTGTGTGCATGTGTGTGCGTGTGTCGGAGCGTGTATGTGTGCGTGTGTGAATTCGTGTGTGGGTGCGAGTGTGTCGGTGCGTGTGGGTGTGTGTATGTGTGTATATGTGGGCGCATGTGTGTGTGGATGCGTGTGTGGTGCGTGTGTGTGTATGGGTGCATGTGTGGGCGCGTGTGTGGGTACGTGTGTGTGTGTGTGGGTGTTGGTGCGTGTGTGGGTGTGGATGCGTTTGTGTGTCTGGGTGCGTGTGTGGTGCATGTGTGCGTGTGTTCGCGGGTGTGTGTGCGTGGGTTGTTGCGTGTATTAGAGCGTGTGTAGGTGCGTGTGTGTGTGCTTGTGCTGGGGCGTGTGTGTATGTTTGGGTGCGTGTGTGTGTGCGTGTGTGTGCGTGTGCGAGGATGCGTGTGTGGTGCACGTGTGTGTATGTGTGCGTGTGTTGGCGCACATGTGTGCGTGTGTTGGTGCCTGTGTAGATGCGTGTGTGTGTGCATGTGCTGGCTCGTTTGTATGTGTGGCTGCTTGTGTGGGTGCGTGTGAGGGTGCGTGTTAGGGTGCGTGTGGGTGCATGTGTTTGTGTCGGTGCTGGTGTGGGTGCGTGAGTGGATTCGCGTGTGTGTGTGCGTGTGTTGGCACGTGTGTGTGCGTGTGTGGGTGAGTGTGAGATCGTGCGTGTGTGTGGGTGTATGTGTGTGTGTGCGTGTGTCTGTCCGTGTGTGGGTACGTGTGTGGATTCGTGTGTGGGTGCGTGCGTGTGCATGCGTGTGAGTGTATGTGTGCGTGTGTGGGCGTGTGTTTGGGAGCGTGTGAGGGTGTGAGTGTGGGTGCATGTGTGTGAGTGCGTGTCTTGGTGCGTGTGTGGGTGCGTGTGTGGATTCGTGTGTGGGTGCGTGGGTGTCCGTGCGTGTGTGGGAACATGTATGTGTGGGTTTGTACTTGTGTTTGTGGTTATGTGTGTGTGTGTGTGTGTGTGTGTGTGTGTGTGTGTGTGTGTGTGTGTACGTGTGTGTGTGTGGTGCGTGTGTGATTATGTGCTGGTGCGCGTGTGTGTATGTGGGTGGGTGTGTGGGTGTGGGTGTGTGTTAGCGCCTGTGTGTGCGTGTTTGGATGGGTTTAACAAGGTTTAACAAGGTTTAACAAGGTTTAACAAGTTGCCGTCCAGAACCAAGCTCCAGACGGCATGTGAACAAGGAAGCCTATGGCTTATCGAGTGTTCACTTAAAAAAAATTAAATATACAATATTATAAAATGCACTAAAATGCTGCTAATTAAAATGCGTTGTCTCTATAAATACATAAGTAAAATAAAATGTATACGTTGTCTCTAAAAAAATATACAAGTAAAATAAATAAATACCTAAAATATCCTACAATAACACATTTTTTTATTATAATAATTTAATTAAAATAATTATATGAATAAATAATTTAATCAGTATTAAAATAATTTCTAAAACATTTAAATGTTCAACCTAGGTATAGCCCGCCCTTGCCAGATAATTGTCAATTTTATTTTTAAACATATTTACACTGCTGGCATTTACACAATCATGACTTAAATCATTCCAATCAGTTATTGTTCTCTGGGAGAAGGAGAATTTTCTTTTATCTAATCTAGAGTATGGCTTGACTAAAGCTGCCTTATGTCCCCTTGTCACACTATCTTCTTTTAGTTTGAAACAATTTTGCTATTAATATCTTCATATCCATTCAATATCTTAAAAACTTCTATTAGGTCTCCTCTTAATCTTCTAGTTTCTATTGTTGTCAATCTACATTCTAACAGGCGTCTTTCATAGGATAAATGTTTAAGTTCTGGAATTAGTTTAGTTTCCCTCCTTTGAATTCTTTCAAGTTAATCAATGTCTTTCTTTTGATATAGCCTACATGCCTGAATGCAATATTCTAAGTATGGTCTAACTATTGCCTTGTACAATGGTATTATTAAAGTCTTATCCATATATGTGATGTTTCTTCTAATTAATCCTAAAATTTGATTTCCTTTTGCAGCAGAAAGTCCACATTGCTCTGAAACTATCATGTCGGTACTAACTGTAACTCCCAAGTCCTTTTCTTTTACACTTGTGCCTAATATAGTATTGCCCATAAAGTATTCTTTACTCACATTACCATGTCCAATGTGGATGCATTTACATTTACCAAAATTAAATAACATCTGCCATTTTTCAGACCATTTTACTAACTTGGTTAGATCATCTTGTAAAGTTTCTTTATCTGTATCAGTTTATACAGTTCTGAACACTTTTGTGTCGTCTGCAAATTGAAGTACTTTACTTGATAAGTCATCATCCAAATCATTTATAAATATCAAAAACAGTATTGGTCCCAACACCGACCCCTGTGGAACTCCACTCAAAACTGGTTTCCAGTTTGATATCTCTCCTTCTACTATTACTCTCTGTCTTCTATCTGTCAACCATGCTTGTATCCAATTTATCATACTTTCCCCTATACCGTAGGCTTTTAATTTAATTAGCAGTCTTTAAGGTGGCACTTTATCTAAAGCTTTCTGAAAATCTAAGTATACTACATCCACCGGTGAACCATCATCTACCCACTTAGTAATATCTTCTAAAAAACATAAGAGATTGGTTAGACAAGACCTAGCTTTTAGGAACCCATGTTGAGATTTAGTTATTAATTTGTTTTTTACAAGAAAGTCTACCATTTGGTCTGTAATAAATGTTTCTAATAATTCGCATAATACTGATGTTAAGCTCACTGGTCTATAATTTTCTGTCTTACTCCTCGACCCCTTTTTAAATAACGGTGTTACATTTGCCTCCTTCCATTCTGCTGGAACAATTCCCTCTTTAAGTGATATATTAAAAAGAATTGCAAGTGGTGTACTTATTTCGTTTACAATTTCCTTAAATAATTTAGGTGTTATTCCATCAACTCCTGGTGATTTATTTGTTTTCATCATTTTAATTTTTTGGGATATCATTTCAGGAGTGACAAACAACTGCCCTAAATTTTGTGATTCATCACCCTCAAATTTCCTAGCAGGTAACGGCAGTGAACTTATATCTTCTTTAGTGAATACAGAGCTGAAATATTCATTCAGATCCTCTGCCATTTGAAACCCATCAGATATTTCATTACCTGCGCTGTTTTTTTAGTGGTCCTACTTTATCTCGAACCTTCTGTTTACTCCTTACATAAGCGTAGAAACTCTTACTATCATTTTTTATGTCGTTCGCTAATTTATGCTCAAAAGACCGTTTTGATTTTCTCGTTTCAGCTGTAGCTAAATTTAGGGCCTTTTTGTAATTTTTATAGTCTTCTATATTTCCAGTGTTTCTGTATATTCTCCACATTATTTGTTTGTAGGCAATCTTTCGTATAGCTTCTTTTGACAGGTGTTTCTTCTTAGATCGTTTCCCTTGATTTTGTATAGGAACAAATGTTTCAATAATGCCCTCAATCTCATCTTTCAAAATTATCCAACATTCTGTTGCTGTCTTGTCCTTCATTAAGTCAGTCCAATTTATGCTTGCTAAGTAGGTTCTCATTTGTTTATATTTGCCTTTATTGAAATTTCTCCTCCCTCGCTTTTTGCCAGTAATCTCTGTTTGTATTTTTATAAAAGCTCACATATTTTAACATTATCAACTAATTCGTTTTGAGAGGAGAATACTAAATCCAACACATTTCCCCCTTTCGTTGGTTCTAAAACATGTTGTGTAAGGAAACAGTCCTGTATTAGAAGTAAAAACTGCTGGTCATCTCTTACAACACTCTCTAGTGATTTCCACTGAATATGACCATGATTAAAATCACCCATTATAACACATTCTCTTTTACTAATCTCCTTTATGGCATTGTGCAATTTTTCATCATCCTCTTGTCGTATGTTAGGACTACGATAAATTAGCCCTATCGTTAATGTAGAGTTTGTTGTGGCTATATTGCACCAAATAGCTTCTTCGCATTCTGCTTCCTTTTCTATCTGTAATTCATATGCTTGTATAGAATCCTTAATATACATAATGACCCCACCTCCCATTCTCTCTTGTCTGTCTTTTCGAAACATTACATAATCTGGGAGCATTAGTTCGGCATCAACTATGTCTTTATGTGCCCATGATTCTGTGATGCCTATTATATCGGGTTCTATATCCGCTACCATGAAGTCTAGGTCACTTTTTTTATTATGCTTCTGGCATTTAAGCATACACATCTAAGTTCATTTTTATTGATATTTTGTGATTTTTTCCTTGTAGATTTGTTTGTACAGTTTTCTTGAAGTGGCTCTATGTATCCCCCCTGTGCACCTAGTTTAAACACTCAACTGTGCCTGTGCCTTCATTTATGCACCTTATGAACTCACTCCCCAGAACTGCTGCTCCCTTTCCCGATAAATGAAGCCCGTCAATCATGAACATATCTTCTCTCTCTACAAAGCTTGCCCACATGTCAACAAACCCGATTCCTTCCTCCATACATAACTTATGTAGTAATGTGTTGATGGCCATTCTTCTACAGTTCTTGTAGTATTTTGCGTGCCTGCGCCCTTCCCGTTCGTAGGTGTGCCCTAATATTCCCTAATAAACTGCAGCTGGGCCTGGCTTTGTTTACGGTAGATCAATAAGACACAAAATACCATGTAATGGTAATATGGCAATCTAGATATTTTATTTACAACTGGATTGCCTGGCGCTCACTTGACGTGTGCGCTCGGCTGATTGTACCTTGAAAGACATACAGTGTTATGGTAAATGATAAGCATCCAAGTACAACAAAAAGCCTATCGTACAATCAGCTGCTTGCATATATACTGATACAATGTATTGCATAATAGTGTATCGACAGAAACACATGCGATAAGCGAAAGTACACATTGACAGAAACCGTATCCGAACCTAGGGAAGGCCACGTACACACAGCCAAAACCGTGAGACGGCGATAGAAGAATGAAAACGCGGCTGTAAATATGATCAAAGCACTCAAACACGGCATATTTACACATGCAGACGTGCACGAAATCATGACAATGCAAGGGAGATGAATGTGACCCCTGTATGTTCCGAAACAGTGCAGACATGGTACATATGCATGGAGCAAGTCGCACCAAATCACGCGCACATACAACTTGAATAGCGTCACGCGAGCAAATGATGTCACACCACCCAAGGGTCACGCACACGCGAACACCCATATAAACGTCATTACATGAACCCATTAGCACACAGCCGACATTAACGTGACGCCTGTGGCTCCTCACATATTTGACTTATATGTTAAAAATTGTTGCTTGCGCCATTGTCTTTGCTCTAGCGCCTTTAATATTCAAGAATTGCATGTTGTATGCATGTTGTAGATAGTAAAATTACCTACACAGTGGTGTCAACACTGTTGTTATAACTTTAAAATATGTTGACCGTAACGTGGTTGACACTATTACATATAGAAATTTTTGGTAAAATAAAGACTATTTTGCGGTGTAACTTTGGTTTTGTTTTTTGCTTGGATTTCTACTGCTACAAGTTGAGTTTATTGAAAAGAACGTGACATTATCCACACACTGGCATACAACTTGTTACAACATATTACACAGTTTAGCTGTACGCGCGGCCCGCTCCTGGCTGGAGGACAGTTAAATAACCAAACACAAAACCTATGGCCGTTAAAGTTCGCAAACGCGGTAACTATTTCGGAGAACTGAAGTATCCAAAATAGTCACAATTTAATGTTATATGTCTAGTTAGGTGTCGCAGTTAGTGCATTTCTTAGTCACTAGATGCAACCACGTAAACCGTAGCCAAACGTAGTGATGTTATCGCTGGCCGGCTATGGCCGACCTGAGGAGTGCTAATCGGTGAATATTCTCATAGGCAAATACACCACGTAAACATACCAGATTACAACGACAAAGGAACATTTGTTGTGTGCATGTATTTATGTGTTGTGAAACATCGTCATGATAATCAACACTAAGAATTGCCACTTAACAATTCTGTGAAAAGGGTGCACAGGGGTAGACACACAGTGTTGAACTGCATTACTACTCCTCGTCAAAACATAGTCCTTGATAGTACTTCATGCGTACCAAGTGACTGACGAGTTGTAATTGGATGGCTTGCTTGTTAAAGTTGCGTGTTTCGAAAAAACCTGAAAGGAAAATAATTGAATAGTAAAAAAGATCAAACACACATAAGATGTGACACCATATCAAGTGACCAAATATGTTAGAGAATTGTCGGTTATAGCCACTACTAAACCGTAACAAGCGCTCAAACATGATGGAAGAGGCCATGGTCATCAAACATGTTATAACAAAGCACGCGCCAACATAACGTAGAAAAGAGCCGGAAGCGCATAATGCATCATACTTTCTCATGTGAGAGAACCACATGTAAGCACAGGAAGAAAACACCCAAAACCATGCGCCTAAACAAGGATGCCATGGAAGGTGAGAAAAGTGTTGGAAAACAAACACCTACCATAACCCGCTGCATACAGCTGAAACACCGGCAATTAACCTCACCGATAAGATATGCAACACCGCTTTCACGACTGGCATGTGACGGCCGATTAACCGGCACCAGAGTACAACGGTGTAATATGCCGGCAAAACTGCACAGGTAACTGGCTTGTGACGGCCGGTGAACCGGCGCCAGAGTACAACGGTGTAACATGCCGGCAAAACTGCATAGGTAACTGGCGTGTGACGGCCGGTGAACCGGCGCCAGAGTACAACGGTGTAATATGCCGGCAAAACTGCCTAGGTAACTGGCGTATGACGGCCGATGGTCACTGTGTTAGGAGGACAGCAGTGAAACAATACCGGTAAAATCCGTACAACTGAAAAAAACACGAAACCACCCGGGCTTGTAGCGGACAAAATTATTAGCGCCACGAGAATCCTCAGTGAAGTGAACAAGGAACTGAAAAACAAAAACAAAGAGGGCCCAACATTGGCGCCCACTAACCGCAGAGAGAACGCGCAAGGAAGATAAAGAGCCCTGACATGCCGCAGGCGGTAACCTAAGCTGTGTAACTGGCCGCCTCTTGATGACGTGCAAAATGGGATAACACGAAAATACGCACAAAAACAATGGGTGCGTGTACACCGACATAACCAGGTAATAACTTATGCATACAAGCGTGCCCACACGTGTACACACGGACACACATAAATGTATACATACACACAAATATGTATACATACGTAATACATGTATATACACACATACAGACGTACGCGTATATACACACACACACACACACACACACACCCACACACACACACACACACACACACACACACACACACACACACACACACACACACACACACACACACACACATATATAGGCCGGGCCAAACTGCCACACAAACGTACTCTAACGAGTACCCGCACTAAAAACCCTGTATACTCCGAAGAACATCCAGCGGAAGAAAGGCAAATTGCCAGGTGACGGGGAGAGAGCCGGGGTGAGTGACGGGGAGAGAGACGGGGAGAGAGACGGGGCGAGAGAAGAGGAGAGAGATGGGGAGAGAGACGAGGAGAGAGAGGAGGAGAGAGACGGAGAGAGACACGGAGAGAGAGACGGAGAAAGAGACGGAGAGAGAGAGACGGGGAGACAGACGAAGAGACAAACGGAGAGAGAGACAGACGGAGAGAGAGAGACGGAGAGAGAGACGTGGAGAGACACAGGGGAAGATACGGGGAGAGAGAGAAGGAGAGAGAGAGACGGAGAGAGAGACGGAAAGAGAGATGGAGAGAGAGACGGTGAGAGAGACTGAGAGAGAGAGTGACGGCGAGAGAGATGTGAAGAGAGACGGAGAGAGAGAGAGCGACGGAGAGAGAGACGGAGAGACGGAGAGACGGAGAGACAGAGAGACGGGAGAGCCGAAGAGAGAGGCGGAGAGAGACGGAGAGAGAGAGACGGAGAGAGATGGAGAGAGACACACCCACACAGATGGAGTGAGAGACGGAGAGGGAGACGGGGAGACAGACGGGGAGAGTGACTGGGAAAGAAGGAGAGAGAGACGGAGAGAGACGGATAGAGGGACGGAGAGAGATACGGAGAGAGACGGAGAGAGAGACGGAGAGAGAGAGACGGAGAGATAGACGGAGAGAGAAACGGAGAGAGAGACGCAGATAGACGGAGAGAGAGAGACGGAGGGAGACGGAGACAGAGACGGAGAGAGAGACGGAGAGAGAGACGGAAAGAGAGAGACAGAGAGAGAGACGGAGAGAGAGACGGAGAGACAGAGAGACGGGAGAGCCGAAGAGAGAGGTTGAGAGAGGCGGAGAGAGACGCAGAGAGACGGAGACTGACGGAGAGAGACAGAGAGAGCCGGAGAGAGAGACGGAGAGAGAATCGGAGAGAGAGACGGAGAGAGAGACGCAGATAGACGGAGAGAGAGAGATACGGAGAGAGACTGAGAGAGACGGAGACAGAGACCAAGAGAGGGGCGGAGAGAGAGAGAGAGATGGAGAGAGAGGCGGAGAGACGGAGAGACAGAGAGAAGGGAGAGCCGAAGAGAGAGGCGGAGAGAGACGGAGAGAGAGACGGAGAGAGATGGAGAGAGAGAGACACACACACAGATGGAGTGAGAGACGGAGAGGGGGACGGGGAGACAGAAGGGGAGAGTGAGTGGGAGAGAGACCGGGAGAGATACGGAGATAGAGACGGAGAGAGAGAGACGGAGAGAGACGGAGAGAGAGACGGATAGAGGGACGGCGAGAGAGACGGAGAGAGAGACGGATACAGAGACGGAAAGAGAGAAAGAGACGGGGAGAGAGACGTGGAGAGAGACGGGGAGAGACACGGAGAGAGAGACCCAGAGAGACGGAGAGAGACGGAGAGAGAGCCGGAGAGAGAGACGGAGAGAGAGACGTGGAGAGAGTCTGGGAGAGACGAGGAGAGAGACGGAGAGAGAGCCGGAGAGAGATACTGAGAGAAAGACGGGGCGAGAGAAGGAAAAAAGATTGGGAGAGAGACGCGGAGAGAGGCGGTGAGAGAGACGGGGAGAGAGACGTGGAGAGAGTGACGGCGAGAGAGACGTGGAGAGAGACGGGGGAGAGACGGGGAGAGAGACGGGGCGAGAGATGGGAGAGAGACGTGGAGAGAGACGGGGGGAGAGACACGGAGACAGACGGTGAGAGAGGCGGGGAGAGACACTGGGAGAGTGACGGAGAGACAGACGGAGATAGAGAGACGGAGAGAGAGACGGAGAGAGAAACGGAGAGAGAGACGCAGATATACGGAGAGAGAGACGGAGGGAGACGGAGACAGAGACGGAGTGAGAGAGACGGAGAGAGAGACGGAGAGAGAGAGACGGAGAGAGAGAGAGACGGAGAGAGAGCCGGAGAGAGAGACGGAGAAAGAATTGGAGAGAGAGACGGAGAGAGAGAGTGACGCAGATACACGGAGAGAGAGAGACGGAGACAGACGGAGACAGAGAGAGGGACGGAGAGAGAGACGGAGAGAGAGAGACGGAGAGAGAGACGTAGAGACGGAGAGACAGAGAGACGGGAGAGCCGAAGAGAGAGGCGGAGAGAGACGGAGAGAGACGGAGAGAGACGGAGAGAGATGGAGAGAGAGAGAGACACACACACACACACACACAGATGGAGTGAGAGACGGAGAGGGAGACGGGGAGACAGATGGGGAGAGTGAGTAGGAGAGAGACCGGGAGAGAGACGGAGATAGAGACGGAGAGAGATAGACGGAAAGAGACCGAGAGAGAGACGGATAGATGGACGGAGAGAGAGACGGAGAGAGAGACGGATAGAGAGACGGAGAGAGAGACAGAGAGAGAAAGAGACGGGGAGAGAGACGGGGAGAGAGACGGGGAGAGACACGGACAGAGAGACCGAGAGAGACTGAGAGAGATGGGGAGAGAGACGGAGAGAGAGAGAGACGGAGAGAGAGAGACGTGGAGAGAGACGGGGAGACACGAGGAGAGAGACGGAGAGAGAGACGGAGAGAGAGCCGGAGAGAGAGACGGAGAGAGAGAGACGGGGCGAGAGAGGGGAGAGAGCTTGGGAGAGAGACGCGGAGAGAGACGGGGAGAGAGACGGGGAGAGAGACGGGGAGAGTGAAGGGGAGAAAGACCGGGAGAGAGACGGAGACAGAGACGGAGTGAGAGAGACGGAGAGAGAGACTGGGAGAGTGACGGGGAGGAGACGGGGTGAGTGACGGGGAGAGAGACAGGGAGAGAGACGGGGCGAGAGAAGAGGAGAGAGACGGGGAGAGAGACGGGGAGACAGACGGGTAGAGAGACGGGGAGAGAGACGGAGAAAGAGAGACGGAGAAAGAGACGGAGAGAGAGTAGGGGAGAGAGACGGAGAGACAGATGGAGAGAGAGACAGACGGAGAGAGAGACGGAGAGAGAGACGTGGAGAGACACAGGGGGAGATACGGGGAGAGAGAGAGATGTAGAGAGAGACGGAGAGAGAGACGGAAAGAGAGATGGAGAGAGAGACGGTGAGAGAGACTGAGAGAGAGTGACGGTGAGAGAGACGTGGAGAGAGACGGGGGAGAGACGGGGAGACAGACGGGGCGAGAGACGGGAGAGAGACGTGGAGAACAAGCGCCTACACACGCACACACACGCACCCTCACACGAAACCACACACGCCCACACACGTACACGCACCACACACACACGCACCCACACACACAAGCAAGCACCAACACAGACATGTGCCCATACACGCACCCACACACCCGTGTGTATGTGTGGGCGCAAGTGTGTGTGGATGTGTGTGGTGCGTCTGTGTATGGGTGCATGTGTGGGCTCGTGTGTGGGTGCGTGTGTGTGGGTTCGTGAGTGTTGGTGCGTGTTTTGTTCTGGGTGCGTGTGGTGCATGTGTGCGTGTGTTGGCCCGTGTGTGTGCGAGTGTTGGTGCGTGTGAGGGAGCGTGTGTACGTGCGTGGGTGCGTGGGTGCGAGTGTGTGTTCTTGTGCTGAAGCATGTGTGTGTTTATGTGGGTGCCTGTTTGCGTGCGTGTGTGGGTGCATGTGTGAGAGTGCGTGTGTGGTGCACTTGTGTATGTGTGCGTGTGTTGGCGCGTGTGTGTGCGTGTGTGGATGTGTGTGAGTGAGTACGTGTGTGTGGGTGTATGCGTGTGCGTGTGTCGGTGCGTGTGTGTGCGTTTGTGTGCGTGCGTGTGTGGGTAGTTGTGCTTGTGTGTACGAATGTGTGCATGTGTGCGTGCGTGCGTGCGTGTGTTTGTGTGTGTGTGTGTGGGTGGGTGGGTGTTAGAGTGCCTGTAGGTGTGTGCGTGTGTTGTTGCGTGTGTTTCTTGTGTGGGTGCGTGAGTGTGGGTGCGTGTGTGTGGGTGCATGTGTATGTGTATGGTTGCATGTGGAGTGTGTGTGTGTGTCGGTGGGTGTGTGTATGTGTGTGTGTCTGTGCGTCTGCTGGCTCATGAGTGTGCGTGTGTGGGTGGGTGCATTTGTGTTGGTGCGTGTGCGTATGTGTGTGGATGCATGTGTGTTGGTGCTTGCTTGCTTGCTTGCTTGCGTGTGTTTGTGTGTGTGTGTGTGTGTATGTGTGTGTGTGCGTATGTGGGCACATGTGTGTGTGTGTGTGCGTGCGCCTGTGTGTATATGCGTGTGTGTGGGTGCATGTGTGGATTCGTGTGTGGGTGCGGGTTGGTGTGTGTATGTGTGTGTGTGTGTGTGTGTGTGTGTGTGGGCGCAAGTGTGTGTGGATGTGTGTGGTGCGTGTGTGTATGGGTGCATGTGTGGGCTCGTGTGTGGGTGCGAGTTTTGTTCTGGGTGCGTGTGGTGCATGTGTGCGTGTGTTGGCGCGTGTGTGTGCGTGTGTTGGTGCGTGTGTGGGAGCGTGTGTACGTGCGTGGGTGCGTGGGTGCGTGGGTGCGTGTGTGTGTTCTTGTGCTGAAGTATGTGTGTGTTTATGTGGGAGCCTGTTTGCGTGCGTGTGAGGGTGCATGTGTGAGAGTGCGTTTGTGGTGCACTTGTGTATGTGTGTATGTGTGCGTGTGTTGTTGCGTGTGTTTCTTGTGTGGGTGCGTGAGTGTGGGTGCGTGTGTGTGGGTGCATGTGTATGTGTATGGTTGCATGTGGAGTGTGTGTGTGTGTGTGTGTGTCGGTTGTTGTGTGTATGTGTGTGCGTGTGACTGTGCTTCTGCTGGCTCATGAGCGTGCGTGTGTGGGTGGGTGCATTTGTGTTGGTGCGTGTGCGTATGTGTGTGGGTGCATGTGTGTTGGTGCTTGCTTGCTTGCGTGTGTGTGTGTGTGTGTGTGTGTGGGTGGGTGGGTGTGTGTGTGTGTGTGTGCGTGTGGTGCACTTGTATGTGTGTGTTTGTGTTTGCGCGTGTGTGGGTGCGTGTGTGGGCACATGTCTGTGTTGGTGCTTGCTTGTGTGTGTTTGGGTGCGTGTGTGTGTGGTGAGTGTATGTATGTGTGTGCGTGTGTGGTTTCGTGTGAGGGTGCGTGTGTGTGCGTGTGTAGGCGCTTGTCTGTCTGGGTGCGTGTGTGGATGCGTGCGTGCGTGCGTGTGTGGGTGCGTGTGTGTGCGTGTGTGTGCTTGTGCGCGTGTGTGTATGTAGGTCCGTGAGTGGGTGTTTATGAGTGTGGGCGTGTGTGTGTGTGCGTGTGTGGGTGCGTGTGTTGTTTGGTGCATGTGTGTGGGTACATCTGTGTGGGTTTGTGTATGTGTGTGCGTGTGTCTGTGGGGGCCTGTATGTGTGGGTGCGTTTGTGGTGCATGTGTGTGTGTGTGTGTGTGTGTGTGTAGGTGTGTGCGTACGTTTGTGGGTGCGTGTGTGTGTGTTTGTGTGTGTCTGTGTGTGTCTGTGTGTGTGTGTGGGTGTGGGTGCGTGTGTGGGTGCGTGTGTGGATTCGTGTGTTGTGTGCGTTTGTGGGTGCGTGTGTGTATGTGAGCGTGTGAGCGCATATGTGTGTGGGTGCGTGCGAGTGTGTGGGTGGATGCGTGTGTGGTTCTTGTGTGTATGTGTGCAAATTTGGGCGCGTGTGTAAGTCCGTGTGTCGGTGCGTGTGTGGGTGCGTGTGTGGATTCGTGTCTTGGTGCTTGCGTGGGTGCGTGTTTGTCGGTGCGTGTGTGGAGCACGTGTGTGTATGTGTTCGTGTGTTATCGCGTGTGTGTGCGTGTGTGTGTGCGTGTATGGGTACTTGTGAGTGTTCGTGCGTTTGTGTGTGTGGGTGCGTCTGTGTGTATGGGTTGGATCGTGTGTGGGCGTTTGTGGGTGCGTGTGTGGGTGGGTGCGTGTGTGTGGGTGCGTGCGTGTGTGTATTTGCATGTGTGGCGCGTGTGTGGGGTTGCGTGTATGGTGCATGTGTGTGTGAGTGTGTGCGTGTGTTGGATTGTGTTTGTGTGTGTGGATGCGTGTGTGTTGCGTGTTTGTATGTGTGCGTGTGTGGTCGCGTGTGTGTGGGCGCGTGGGTGTGGGTGCGTGTTTGGGTGCGTGTGTATGGGTGCGTGTGACGTTCATGTGTGTGTATGTGTGCGTATATCGGTGCGCGTGTGTGCTTTTGCGGGTGCGTGTATGGGTGCGTTTTTATGGGTTCGTGTGTGTGTGCTGGAGCGTGCGTGTGGGTCCGTATGTGGGTGCGCGTGTTTTGGCCCGTATGGGTGGGTGTGTGGGTGGGTGTTTGTGAGTATGTGTGTGTTTGTGTGTGTGTGTATGTGTATATGTGTGTGTGTGTGTGTGTGTGTGTGTGCGGGCGCGTATGACACAGACATACAGAGTGAGCGAGAGAGACAGAGAAAGTGTGTTCGTGTGTCGGTGCGTATGTGGGTGCGTGTGTTGATTCGTGTGTGTGCGTGTGTGTGTGGACGTGTGTTGGCGCGTGTGTGTGCGCGGGTGGGTGCGTGTGTGGGTGCGGGTGTGTGGGTGCATGTGTGTGGATGCATGTGTTTGAATGCGTGTGTTGTTTCGTGTGTGGGTGCGTGTGTGGATTGGTGTGTGGGTGCATGGGTGTGTGTGTGCGTGTGTCGGCACATGTATATGTGGGTGAGTGCGCCTGTGTGCGTGTGTGTGGGTGCATGTGTGGATTCGTGTGTGTGTGTGTGCGTGCGTGTGCGTGTGTTTGTATGTGTGCTTGTTTGGATTCGTGTGTGGGTGCGTGTGTGTGCTTGTGTCGGCGCATATCTGTTAAGGTGCGTGCGTGTGTATATGAGTGTAAGTGGGTGCGTGTGTGTGGGTGCACGTGTGTCCATGTGTCGGTGCATGTGTCGGTGAGTGTGTGGATTCGTGGGTGGTTGCGTCTGTGTGGGTGCGTGTGTGTATGTTTGCGTGTGGGCGCATGTGTGTGTTGGTGCGTTTGTGTGTGTGTGTGGGTGCGTGTGTGTGTGCGGGGTTGGAGCGTGTGTGGGTGCGTGTGTGGGTGTGTGTGTGTGTGTGTGTGTGTAGTTGTGTGTGTGGCGCGTGTGTGGGGTTGCGTGTGTGGTGCTTGTGTGTGTATATGTGCGTGTGTGTGTGCGTGTGTGTGGGTGTGTGTGTGTGCGTGTGTTGGCTTGTATTTGTGTGTGTGGGTGCGTGTGTGGTGTGTGTTTATATGTGTGCGTGTGTGGGCGTGTGTGTGTGGATTCGCGTGTGTGTATGCGGGTGTTGGCGCGTGTTTGTGCGCGTGTAGGTGCGTGTGTGGGAGCGTGTGTGTGAGCTTGTGTGTTTGTGCATGTGTGTGAGTACGTATGTTGGTGCGTTTGTGGGTTCGTGTGTGGATTAGTGTGTGGGTGCGTGTGTGTCCGTGCGTGTGTGGGAACATGTCTGTGTGGGTTCGTACGTGTGTTTGTGGTGTGTGCGTGCATATGTGGGTGCGTTTGTGGTGCATGTGTGTGTATATGTGCGTGTGCTTGGGCATGAGTATGCGTGTGTGGAAGCATATGGGTGCGTGTGTGGGTATGTGTCTGTGTCTGCGTGTGTGTGCGTGTATTGGGGCGGGTGTCTGCGTATAATATTATGGGTGCGTGTGTGGGTTTTTCAGTATGGGTGCATGTGTTTGTGTGTGTGTGGGTGCGTGCGAGGGTGCATGTGTGGGTTCGTGGGTGGGTGCGTGTGTGTGGGTGCGTGTGTGTATTTGTGCGTGTGGGCGCATATATGGATGTATGTCTCTATGTAATAGGGACATACTGCGGTTTATGTGGAGGGTGCAGGACAAGTATGTTTTGGTTACAAGGCTATGCGATGCACGCATGCGCATCAGAGATCACTATAAAGGCGATGGCCGTAGCGGCCTCGGCCCCATTCCTTCACAATTTATTGCTGAATGAGTACTGATTATCTTCGCTTCCTGATTTATCGTTATATTGTTCGTATTTTGTTTTAAGTCGTTTCGTTTAGTGGTTATATTAGTCTAGATTCGTTTGTTTGGTTGCTTCGTTCGGTTTAGGTCTTAAATTTAAGGTAATTAGTTAAAGTATTTTCCGTCGGACCACGAGGGAGCGAACAAAGGCCGCCACGTCGCCATTTTGTTTGACCGAAGTTTGAGGTTGGTAAACGGTATGGCGTCGAGTCGGGAATTGGTGTGGATCGTTGGCGATTCACATGTTTTCTGGCTCGGACGGTTTGTTGCGTCAACGGAGGTAAGCTTTTCTAATTCTTTATTAGAATGCCTGGATTGCCAGATCGGCTTCCACGGGTACCGTGGCGGGCCTGTTCCTTCCCTCGCCGCCAATACGGATTTGAAACGTAAGTTGGCCGTCGAAGTCCCTAGCGTTTGCGTTTTAAGTGTTGGTGGAAATGACCTAGACCACGCAGGACCTCCGCAGACGTTACTTGTAGGTATGCGATTATATGAACTCGCCAAAGAACTAATTAGCATGGGCATTAATAGAGTTGTTGTATGCCTGGTCGTCAGGCGTCAACGTTGGCGACACATTAGCTATGATGAGGGGTCCGCCAGGGTGGCTGAAATTAATGAGTTCCTGAAAGCTGTGTGCACGGACTTCCCCATCTCCTTTTGGGCTTACAAGGGTTTCTGGAATATCCAGCGGGAAATCTTTCGGCCTGATGGAGTACATTTTAATGACCTGGGTAACCACAAGTTGTTCCGCACCATTAAAGGGGCTGTGTTTACTACAGTCAAGTCACTCCGGAAGTGAAGTCATGGCCGGTGGTAAGTGCATGTTGCTGTGGGGTGTACTGTGTGTTAACCGACATGTGTACGTGTGGTGACATGTACACTCTTACTGCTTTTATGTAAATGTATGCACTTCATACATTACCCGAGTTGTGTAACTAGGCAACAGGTACAGTATTGCTGCTTTGTGCATTATGCAATTACTCAATTACCCGACATGTGTAACTTTGGAGACATGTGCAGTATCGCTGCTTAGTGCATTATGCAATTAATAAATTCCCGGCATGTGTAACTTTGGAGACGTGCAGTATTACTGTTTGGTGTATTATGCAATTAGTAAATTCCCGGCATGTGTAACTTTGGAGACATGTGCAGTATTAATGCTTGGCGCATTATGCAATTAGTAATTTAACCGACATGTGTAACTTTGGAGACATGTGCAGTATCACTGCTTGGTGCATTATGCAATTAGTAATTTAACCGACATGTGTAACTTTGGAGACATGTGCAGTATCACTGCTCGGTGCATTATGCAATTACTAATTTAACCGACATGTGTAACTTTGGAGACATGTGCAGTATTACGGTTTGGTGCATTATGCAATTACTAATTTAACCGACATGTGTAACTTTGGAGACATGTATAGGATTGCTGCTTTTATATCAACCACTCAGCCAGCTTCTTCACGATTACTGCTCTTTGTCTAGCTTTAATTCACATGAAAACCTGTTCATTCAAGGCATATCTTTTCAATTGCACAGCTTTACTCGGACGTACAGACGTATCACAGATTGAGTTTGCTTAGCTGTTATTAAAATTTTACTATAATGTTACAGATGCCTCCCATTAGGCATTCGCAACGCCAGAGGGCAATGAGGGCGCAGGCCGATGCGTCGGACCAGCCTGCAGTACCTGGCCCGGTCAACGCCGCAGCTGAGCCAGTGGTGGCTGCTACCCGCCTGGCGACGGCTACCGTATCTGTGACTGCGCGTCGGCGGTGGGAAGCCGACATTGAGCGACGTCTCGATGCCACCGAACATTTGCGTCGAGAGATGCGCGAAATGCGAACTCTAATTGAAACACTTGTTCCGCAGCCTGTTACAGCTTCAACCAGTCAGCAGGGTGCGCCACCTGTTGCTTCATCCAGCCACCAGAGCGCAGCACCGATTGCGTCATCATCTGTGACTCCTGGACTTGCCCCCCCATGGCCAACCATGGATGGCCTGCTTGGCCCCGCTGATGCTCCCATGCCAGGTATTGTGGACAATATCCGCGTCTTGCCTGGCGATGCTCCTAACAGGGTAGCCAGTCTAGTGCTGCCCACTTTGGCGCTGCATGCGCATGTGTCTGAGAAGACTAGGGACAGATTCTGGGCAGGGGAGTTTGTTGACTTGTATGCTCTGCTCCCAGAGAGTGCCCTCGACCAGCCTGACTACAGTCTCACCATCCGGCCGGGGGGTGAAGGTGGTAACCCGGCCGTGTGTATTATGCCTAAGACGAAAACGTCCATCCGCTCCTTCAGCCAGTGGTCTCGAGCCTTCCAGATATACATGTCTGTGTTACTTGTCAAACCAGGGAATGCCATGCTTGCACCAAAGATGCTCAAATACTTGCATGTTGTCAGGAACATTTCAGAGCGGGGAGGAAACTGGCGTGGGTATGACGAGTCGTTTAGGACGCTGATGCGCAGTGAAGGGTGGGCATGGGACTGTATCAATTATGAGTTGTGGTTCAACGCAGTTCAGCAGCCATCTCCCCGGGTACCACCACAGACGGGTCCTCCCTTTCTCAACAGGGGTACTGGTAACCGTCCCAGTCGAGACTGTTGGGCCTTCAATCAGGGACGTTGTATGCGGTGTCCCTGCCCCTTCCGACATCTCTGCAGGTGGTGTGGTGGTGCCCACCCCGGTTTCCGTTGCCCCAAGTCCCAGGTCCGCAAGTCTACCCCGTTCCAACGTGTCCTACCCAAACCGTAGTCATGCCATGCCCACGCCAGTGTCACCCACAGCTCTAAAAGGTGTCTTAGTCGGATATGATGGCCTGAAGAGCCAGTATTTAGTGAATGGTTTCCGTTCAGGTTTTGCAATCAGGTGTTATGGTCTGCCAGTGCAGAAACAGATCGTCATTAATATGAAATCTGCGTTTGATTTCCCAAATGTTATTGACAGGAAGTTACAGCACGAATTAGAACTGGGTCGTATTTTGGGCCCATTTACTGAGCGGCCAAATATTTCGCGTTATAGAATATCGCCACTTGGCGTTGTACCAAAGAAACTGCCAGGGGAATTTCGTGTAATACACAATCTCTCTTACCCTGAGGGTGAATCAGTTAATGATTACATTCCTCAAGAATTTTCAACCGTGCAGTATGCAACTATTCAACATGCAATTTCTTTCATTAAAGAAGCTGATTCAATAGTTTTCATGGCTAAAGTTGACATCGAAGCTGCATTTAGAATTATACCAATTTCTCCCCAAGATTCACCATTGTTAGGCTTCAAATGGAGGGGCGCTTATTACATGGATGCCGTACTACCTATGGGATGTTCCAGTTCTTGTTCTGTTTTTGAGGCATTTAGTACAGCACTGGAATGGATTGCCATGAACAAGCTTGGTGTTACAAAAGTAGTGCACATAATTGATGACTTTCTATTTTTAGCTACTTCTCATGCTAAATGTCTACATGATATGAAAGCTTTCATGACACTTTGTGAGCAGCTGGGTGTCCCACTGGCCCCTGACAAGACAGTAGGTCCTACTACAGCATTGCAGTTTCTTGGTATCACTCTAGATACAGTCAGCATGGAAGCACGCTTACCTGAGGACAAGTTAGCTCAATGTCGATCGCTGATACTTTTTTTCTTGAACAGAGAGAAAGCCACTCTTAGAGAAATTCAAAGTCTAATTGGTGTGTTAAGCTTCAGCTGTTCTGTGATTCCGGGACGAGGTTTCTTAAGACGTTTGATCGATCTCACTCTACATGTCACAAAGCCGCATTTTCACATTAGAATAACTCGCCAGGTAAAACTGGACCTATTAACATGGCAGGAATTTCTGGCTGGGTTTAATGGAAAAGCATTCTTTATTGATGCAAATTTTCTCACTGGTGATTACTTGCAGCTATTCACTGATGCCTCCGGCGGTGTAGGTTATGGAGCAGTTTGTGGTCCCGAGTGGTTTTCAGGTACATGGCCAGCTTCATGGAATCCCCTTAATATTACTGTGCTTGAACTCTACCCAATTGTCGCGGCTGTGGAAACTTGGGGGGCTGCTTGGGCTAACAGTAGTGTATGCTTTTACACTGATAATGAAGCATTGGTTGCGATAATCAACAAGCAAACATCCAAGGAGCCTTGTGTAATGGCATTGTTGAGACTACTAATTCTTTCATGTTTGCGTCGCAATATTAACTTCACAGCTTGTCATATACCAGGTCGTGACAACACTTTGGCTGACCGATTATCCCGTTGCCAGATTGCCGAGTTTCTGAGGCTGGCGCCATGGGCCAACTCCGAACCAGCGACTGTGCCATATCACGTCTCCCCTGCCGCATTAGGGACACTGTCGAGGTTCTGATGCATACATCTCTGGCTCCGTCTTCAAAGGCACACTACGAGCGAGCTTGGGCAAAATTGGTAGGATTTCTTCAGGCTCTAGGAACCATACCGGTACTGCCAGTGTCTGTTGCTATGATAATGGGTTTCATTGCATATTTACATAACGCTGACTATGCACCTGCTTCCATCATTTCAAACATATCTGCTATTGCCTATTTTCATAAAATTAACGGTTTCCCTGACCCATCTAGAAATTTCATTGTAGCTAAGCTGTTAACAGGTGCACATAATTTGAGATCAGTAGCTGATGTTAGACTTCCAGTGACATTGCCCATCTTACTTAAGTTAATTTCAGCTCTGCCGCATGTGGTCTCATCCCATTATAAACGTGTCATGTTGCGGGCCATGATGGTCCTTGCTTTTAGGGCCTACTTACGGGTAGGAGAAATGGTTCCCCGTTCTACCAGAATGTTACATGGTTGTCTTCTGCTCTCAGATTTATCTTTACATGGTGATATGATAACACTCTCCTTTCGTCATTTTAAACACAGCACTAAACAGGGCCCACAGTCCTTGCAGATAGATGGACAGCGTGTGACAGACACGGAAATATACCTAGCAGAATTCCTTCGCGATTATCTTGTGGCACGAGGTACACAGATGGCTCCACTGTTTGCTTATGCCGATGGGTCTGTCATGTTGCGTCGCGAGTTTGATGCAATCCTAAAACGTTTACTTCTTTTTAGTGGTTTTAACCCTAAGGTCTTCAAGGGACACAGTTTCCGCATTGGGGCAGCTACATCAGCTGCGTTAAGGGGTGATTCCGATGCTAAAATTAGGGCTGCAGGCAGATGGGCATCAGATGCCTTTCGTAAATATATCCGAATTGCATGAAGAG
>OZ024856.1:35997793-36035293 GCA_964017155.1 Oasisia sp. SBJ-2009
TTTGCATGTGTGGCGCGTGTGTGGGGTTGCGTGTATGGTGCATGTGTGTGTGAGTGTGTGCGTGTGTTGGATTGTGTTTGTGTGTGTGGATGCGTGTGTGTTGCGTGTTTGTATGTGTGCGTGTGTGGTCGCGTGTGTGTGGGCGCGTGGGTGTGGGTGCATGTTTGGGTGCGTGTGTTTGGGTGCGTGTGACGTTCATGTGTGTGTATGTGTGCGTATATCGGTGCGCGTGTGTGCTTGTGCGGGTGCGTGTATGGGTGCGTTTTTATGGGTTCGTGTGTGTGTGCTGGAGCGTGCGTGTGGGTCCGTATGTGGGTGCGCGTGTTTTGGCGCGTATGGGTGGGTGTGTGGGTGGGTGTTTGTGAATATGTGTGTGTTTGTGTGTGTGTGTGTATGTGTATATATGTGTGTGTGTGTGTGTGTGTGTGTGTGTGTGTGTGTGTGTGTGCGGGCGCGTATGACACAGACATAGAGAGTGAGCGAGAGAGACAGAGAAAGTGTGTTCGTGTGTCGGTGCGTATGTGGGTGCGTGTGTTGATTCGTGTGTGTGCGTGTGTGTGTGTGTGTGGACGTGTGTTGGCGCGTGTGTGTGCGCGGGTGGGTGCGTGTGTGGGTGCGGGTGTGTGGGTGCATGTGTGTGGATGCATGTGTTTGAATGCGTGTGTTGTTTCGTGTGTGGGTGCGTGTGTGGATTGGTGTGTGGGTGCATGGGTGTGTGTGTGCGTGTGTGGGCACATGTATATGTGGGTGAGTGCGCCTGTGTGCGTGTGTGTGGGTGCATGTGTGGATTCGTGTGTGTGTGTGTGTGTGTGTGTGTGTGCGTGTGCGTGTGTTTGTATGTGTGCTTGTTTGGATTCGTGTGTGGGTGCGTGTGTGTGCTTGTGTCGGCGCATATCTGTTAAGGTGCGTGCGTGTGTATATGAGTGTAAGTGGGTGCGTTTGTGTGGGTGCACGTGTGTCCATGTGTCGGTGTATGTGTCGGTGAGTGTGTGGATTCGTGGGTGGTTGCGTCTTTGTGGGTGCTTGTGTGTATGTTTGCGTGTGGGCGCATGTGTGTGTTGGTGCGTTTGTGTGTGGGTGGGTGCGTTTGTGTGCAGGGTTGGAGCGTGTGTGGGTGCGTGTGTGTGTGTGTGTGTGTGTGTGTGTGTGTGTAGTTGTGTGTGTGGCGCGTGTGTGGGGTTGCGTGTGTGGTGCTTGTGTGTGTATATGTGCGTGTGTGTGTGTGCGTGTGTGTGGGTGTGTGTGTGTGCGTGTGTTGGCTTGTATTTGTGTGTGTGGGTGCGTGTGTGGTGTGTGTTTATATGTGTGCGTGTGTGGGCGTGTGTGTGTGGATTCGCGTGTGTGTATGCGTGTGTTGGCGCGTGTTTGTGCGCGTGTAGGTGCGTGTGTGGGAGCGTGTGTGTGAGCTTGTGTGTTTGTGCATGTTTGTGAGTACGTATGTTGGTGCGTTTGTGGGTTCGTGTGTGGATTAGTGTGTGGGTGCGTGTGTGTCCGTGCGTGTGTGGGAACATGTCTGTGTGGGTTCGTACGTGTGTTTGTGGTGTGTGCGTGCATATGTGGGTGCGTTTGTGGTGCATGTGTGTGTATATGTGCGTGTGCTTGGCCATGAGTATGCGTGTGTGGAAGCATATGGGTGCGTGTGTGGGTATGTGTCTGTGTCTGCGTGTGTGTGCGTGTATTGGGGCGGGTGTCTGCGTATAATATTATGGGTGCGTGTGTGGGTTTTTCAGTATGGGTGCATGTGTTTGTGTGTGTGTGGGTGCGTGCGAGGGTGCATGTGTGGGTTCGTGGGTGGGTGCGTGTGTGTGGGTGCGTGTGTGTATTTGTGCGTGTGGGCGCATATATGTGTGTTTGGGTGCGTGTGTGGTGCCAGAGTGTATGAGTCTGTGGGCGCGTGTGAGGGTGCGTGTGTGGGAATTTGTGCTTGTGTGTACGAATGTGTGCATGTGTGCGTGTGTGTGTGTGTGTGTGTGTGTGTGTGTGTGTGTGTGGGTGTGTGTGTGTGATTGTGTGTGTGTGTGTGTGTGTGTGTGGGTGTTAGAGTGCCTGTAGATGTGTGTGTGTGTGGGTGCAAGTGTATGTGTATGGTTGCGTGTGGAGGTGTGTGTGTGTCGTTGGGTGTGTGTCTGGGTGCGTGTGTGTGTGCGTCTGCTGGCTCATGAGTGTGCGTGTGTGGGTGGGTGCATTTGTGTTGGTGCGTGTGCGTATGTGTGTGGGTGCATGTGTGTTGGTGCTTGTTAGCTTGCTTGCATGTGAGTGTGTGTGTGCGTGTGCGTGTGCGTGTGCGTGTGCGTGTGCGTGTGCGTGTGGTGCACGTGTATGTGTGTGTGTGTGTGTGCGTGCGTGTGTGCGGGAGCGTTTGTGTGGGTGCATCTTTGTGTGTGATTGAGTCGGTGTGTGTGTCGGTGCGTGTGTGGATTTGTGTGTGTGTGGGTGTGTGTGGGTGTGGGCGCGTGTTTATGTTAGTGCATGTGTGGTGCATATGTGTATATGTGTATGGTGTGTGCGAGTGTGTGCGTGTGTTTGTGCGTTAGTGTGTGGGAGCATGTGTGTGTGTTTCGGTGCGTGTGTGGTTGCGTGTGTGGATTAATGTTTGAGTGCGTGTGTGTATGTGCATGTGTGTGAATGCGTGTGTTGTTACTTGTGTGGGTGCATGTGTTATACATGTGTGTGTGTGGGTGGGTGTTTTGTCGCATGTGTGTGCGTGTGTGGGTGCCTGTGTGGATTCATGTTTGGATTCGTATGTCGGTGCATGTGTGGGTGCATGTGTGGTTTCGTATGTGTGTGTGTGTGTGTGTGTGTGTGTGTGTGTGTGTGTGTGTGTGTATGTGCGTATATTGGTGCGCGTATGTGCGTGTGAAGGTGCGTGTATGGGTGCGTGTTTATGGGTTCGTGTGTGTGTGTGTGCTGGCGCGTGCGTGTGGGTCCGTGTGTGGGTGTGCGTGTTTTGGCGCGTGTGGGTGCGTGTGTGGGTGGGTGTTTGTGTGTATGTGTGTGTGTGTTTGTGTGTATGTGTATATATGTATGTGTGTGTGCGGGCGCGTATGACAGAGAGAGAGAGAGAGAATGTGAGTGAGAGAGACAGAGAAAGTGTGTGCGTGTGTCGGTGCGTATGTTGCGTGCGTGTGTTTATTCGTGTGTGTGTGTGTGTGTATGTGTGCGTGTGTGTGTGTGTGCGTTTGTTGGCGTGTGTGTGTGCGCGGGTGGGTGGGTGTATGGGTGCGGGTGTGTGGGTGCATGTGTGTGGGTGCCTGTGTTTGAATCCGTGTGTTGTTACGTGTGTGGGTGCGTGTGTCGATTGGTGTGTGGGTACATGTGTGTGCGTGTGTGTGCGTGTGTGTGTGTGTGCGTGTGTGGGCACATGTGTGTGTGGGTGCTTGCGCCTGTGTGTATGTGCGTGTGTGTGTGGGTGCATGTGTGGATTCGTGTGTGGGAGCGGGTTTGTGTGTGTATGTGTGTATGTGTGGGTGCAAATGTGTGTGGATGTGTGTGTTGCTTGTTTGTATGGGTGCATGTGTGGGCTCGTGTGTGGGTGAGTGTGTGTGGGTTCGAGAGTTGGTGCGTGTTCTGTTCTGGGTGCGTGTGTGGTGCATGTGTGAGTGTGTTGGCGCGTGTGTGTGCGTGTGTTGGTGCGTGTGTGGGAGCGTGTGTACGTGCGTGGGTGCGTGTGTGTGTTCTTGTGCTGACGCATGTGTGTGTTTATGTGGGTGTCTGTTTGCATGCGTGTGTGGGTGCATGTGTGAGAGTGCGTGTGTGGAACACTTGTGTATGTGTGCGTGTGTTGGCGCGTGTGTGTGCGTGTGTGGATGTGGGTGAGTGAGTGCGTGTGTGTGGGTGCATGCGTGTGCGTGTGTCGTTGCGTGTGTGTGCATTTGTGTGCGTGCGTGTGTGGGTATTTGTGCTTGTGTGTACGAATGTGTACATGTGTGCGTGTGTGTGTGTGTGTGTGTGTGTGTGTGTGTGTGTGTGTGTGTGTGTGTGTGAGTGCCTGTAGGTGTGTGTGTGTGTTGTTGCGTGTGTTTTTTGTGTGGGTGCGTGAGTGTGGATGCGTGTGTGTGGGTACATGTGTATGTGTATGGTTGCACGTGGAGGTGTGTGTGTCGGTGGGTGTGTGTGTGTGCGTCTGCTGGCTCATGAGTGTGCGTGTGTGGGTGGGTGCATTTCTGTTGGTGCGTGTGCGTATGTGTGTGGGTGCATGTGTGTTGGTGCTTGCTTGCTGGCGTGTGTGTGTGTGTGTTTGTGTGTGTGTGTGTGTGTGTGTGTGTGTGTGTGTGTGCGTGTGGTGCACGTGTATGTGCGGGAGCGTTTGTGTGGGTGCATCTTTGTGTGTGCCTGAGTCGGTGTGTGTGTGTCGGTGCGTGTGTGGATTTGTGTGTGTGTGGGTGTATGTGGGTGCGTGTGTGTATGTGTGTGGGCGCGTGTTTATGTTAGTGCGTGTGTGGTGCATATGTGTATATGTGCATGTCTTTGCGCGTGTGTGCGTGTGTCGGTGCGTGTGTGTGGGTGCATGTGTGTGTGTCGGTGCGTGTGTGGTTGTGTGTGTGGATTAATGTTTGGGTGCGTGTGTGTAGGTGCTTGTGTGGATTGGTGTGCGTGTGTGTGTGTGTTGTCGCATGTGTGTGTGTGCGTGTGTGGGTGCCTGTGTGGATTCATGTTTGGATTCGTGTGTCGGTCGTGTGTAGGTGCATGTCTGGTTTCGTATGTGTGTTTGTGTGTGTGTGTGTTTGTGTGTGTGTTTGTGTGTGCGTGTGTCTTTGTGTGTGTTGGGGCTTGTGTGCTCGCGTGTGTGTGGGTGCGTGTGTGTGTGTGCGTGTGTGGGCGCTTGTCTGTCTGGGTGCGTGTGTGGATGCGTGCGTGCGTGCGTGTGTGGGTGCGTGTGTGTGCGTGTGTGTACTTATGCGCCTGTGTGTATGTAGGACCGTGAGTGGGTGTTGGTGAGTGTGGGTGTGTGTGTGTGTGCGCGTTTTGGCGCGTGTGTGTGCTTGTGTGGGTGCGTGTGTCGTTTGGTGCATGTGTGTGGGTACGTCTGTGTGGGTTTGTGTATGTGTGTGCGCGTGTCTGTGGGGGCCTGCATCTGTGGGTGCGTTTGTGGTGCATACGTACGTTTGCGCGTGTGTGTGCGTTTGTGTGTGTGTATGCCTGTGGTGTGCGTGTGTTGTTGCGTGTTTGTGGGTGCGTGTGTGTATGTGTGTGGCTGTGTCTGTGTGTGTGTGGGTGTGGGTGCGTGTGTGGGTGCGTGTGTGGTATATGTGTGCGTGTGGGCGCATGTGTGTGTGGGTGCGTGCGAGTGTGTGGGTGGATGCGTGTGTGGTTCTTGTGTGTATGTGTGCAAATGTGGGCGCGTGTGTGAGTCCGAGTGTGGGTGCGTGTGTGGATTCGTGCCTGGGTGCGTGCTTGGGTGCGTGTTTGTGGGTGCGTGTGTGGAGCATGTGTTCGTGTGTTATCGCGTGTGTGTGCTTGTGTGTGCGTGTGTGGGTGCGTGTGTGTGTATGGGTTGGATCGTGTGTGGGCGTTTGTGGGTGCGTGTGTGGGTGGGTGCGTGTGTGTGGGTGCATGCGTGTGTGTATTTGCGTGTGTGGCGCGTGTGTGGGGTTGAGTGTGTGGTGCATGTGTGCGTGTGCTGGCTTGTGTTTGTGTGTGTGGGTGCGTGTGTGTTGCGTGTTTGTATGTGTGCGTGTGTGGTCGCGTGTGTGTGGGCGCGTGGGTGTGGGTGCGTGCTTGGGTGCGTGTGTATGGGTGCGTGTGACGTTAATGTGTGTGTATGTGTGCGTATATCGGTGCGCGTGTGTGCGTGTGCGGGTGCGTGTATGGGTGCGTGTGTATGGGTTCGTGTGTGTGTGCTGGCGCGTGCGTGTGTTTGTATGTGTGCTTGTTTGGATTCGTATGTGGGTGCGTGTGTGTGCTTGTGTCGGCTCATATCTGTTAAGGTGCGTGCGTGTGTGTAAGAGGGTGCGTGTGTGTGGGTGCACGTGTGTCCCTGTGTCGGTGCATGTGTCGATGAGTGTGTGGATTCGTGTGTGGTTGCGTCGGTGTGGGTGCGTGTGTGTATGTGTGCGTGTGGGCGCATGTGTGTGTTGGTGCGTTTGTGTGTGTGTGGGTGCGTGTGTGTGTGCGTGGTTGGGGAGTGTTTGGGCGTATGTGGGTGCGTGTGTGGGGTTGCGTGTGTGGTGCTTGTGTGTGTGTATGTGTGCGTGTGTGTGTGTGCGTGTGTGTGGGTGTGTGTGCGTGTGTTGGCTTGTGTTTGTGTGTGTGGGTGCCTGTGTGGTGTGTGTTTGTATGTGTGCGTGTGTGGGCGCGTGTGTGTGGGACGTGGGTGTGGGTGCGTGTTTGGGTGCGTGTGTATGGGTACATGTGTGTTTGTGTGGGGACTCGTGTGTGTGCGTGTGTGTATGTGCTTGTGTTGGCGCGTGTGTGCGCGTGTGGGTGCATGTGTGGGTGCGTGTGAGTGTTGGTGCGTTTGTGTGTGTGGGTGGGTGCGTGTGTGTGCGTGTGTTGGAGCGTGTGTGGGCGTATGTGGGTGCGTGTGTGGGTGGGTGCGTGGGTGTGGGTGCGTGAGTATGTGTGTTTGCGTGTGTGGCGCGTGTTTGGGGGTGCGTGTATGTGTGCGAGTGTGGGTGCGTGTGTGTGGGTGCTTGTGTGGTGCGTGTTTGTATGTGTGCGTGTGTGGGCACGTGTGTGTGGGTGCGTGGGTGTGGGTGCGTGTTTGCGTGCGTGTGTTTGTCAGCCTGTTTCGTTTCTTGTGTGTGTATGTGTATGGGTGCTTGTGTATGGATTCGTGTGTGTGTGTGCTGTCGCGTGTGTGTGGGTCTGTCTGTGGGTGATCGTGTGAGTGCGTGTGTGTGCGTGTTTGTGGGTGCGTGTGTGTGGGTGCGTATGTGTGTGAGTTTTTTTGGCGCGTATGGGCGTGTGTGTGGCTGGGTATTTGTGTGTGTCTGTTTGTGTGTGTGTATGTGTGTGTGGGCGCGTGTGAGAGAGAGAGTGAGCGAGATAGACAGAGAAAGTGTGTGCGTGTGTGGAGTCGCGTGTCGGTAGGTGTGTGCGTGCAAGTGTGGATTCGTGCGTGTGTGTGTGCGCGTGTGTGCGTGTGTTGGCGCGTGCGTGTGCGCGTGTGGGTGCGGGTGTGGGTGCGTGTGTTTGGGTGAGTGTGTGTTGGTGCATGTGTATGACTGCGTGTGTTTGTGCGTGTGTGGGTGCGTGTGTGAATTGGTGTGTGTGTGCGTGTGTGTGCGTGCGTGTGTTTGTGTGTGTGTATGTGTGTTGGTGCATATATGTGTGTGTGCGTTTGTTGGCGGGTGTTTGTGCGTGTGTGTGTGCGTGTGTCTGCGTGCGTGTGTGTTGGTGCATGTGTGTGTGCGTGTGTCCGTGGGTGTGTCGGTGCATGTGTGGATTCGCGTGTGTGTATGCGTGTGTTGGCGCGTGTTTGTGCGCGTGTAGGTTCCTGTGTGGGAGCGTGTGTGTCAGCTTGTGTGTTGGTGCATGTGTGTGAGTACATATGTTGGTGCGTGTGTGGGTTCGTGTGTGGATTCGTGTGTGGGTGCGTGTGTGTCCGTGCGTGTGTGGGAACATGTCTGTGTGGGTTCATACATGTGTATTGTGTTGCAGGTGTGTGTGTGTGTGTGTGTGTGTGGTGCGTGTGTGATTATGTGCTGGTGCGTGTGTGTGTGTGTGCGTGTGTGTATGTGTGTGAGTGTGTGGTTGTGTGCGTGCTTATGTGGGTGCGTTTGTGGTGCATGTGTGTGTATATGTGCGTGTGCTTGCGCATGAGTATGCGTGTGTGGAAGCATATGGGTGCGTGTGTGGGTGTGTGTGTGAATTATTGTGTGGGTGCCAGTGTGTGGGTGCGTGTGGGTGTGTGTATGTGTGTTTGTGTGGGCGCATGTTTGTGTATGGGTGCATTTGTAGGCGCCTGTGTGGCTGCGTGTGTGTGGGTTCGTGGGTGTTGGTGCGTGTGTGGATGTGGGTGCATGTGTGAGTGTGTTGCCGCGTGTGTGTGCTTATGTTGGTGCGTGTGTGGGAGCGTGTGTAGGTGCGTGGGTGCGTGTATGTGCGTGCTTGAGCTGGCGCATGTGTTTGTTTGTGTGGGTGAGTATGTGGGTGCGTGTGTGAGAGTGCGTGTGTGGTGCATGTGTGTGTATGTGTGCGTGTTTTGGCGCGCATGTATGCGTGTGTGGGTGCGTGTGTAGGTGCGTGTGTAGTTTCATTTGTGGGTGTCGGGGCTTGTGTAGGTGCGTGTGTTGGCGCGTGTTTGTGTATGTGTGTGGGTGAGTGTGAGTGAGTGCGTGTGTGTGGGTGCATGTGTGTGTGCGTGTGTCGGTGCGTGTGTGGGTACGTGTGTGGATTCGTGGGTGGGTGCGTGCGTGTGCGTGCGTGTGTGTATGTGTGCGTGTCTGGGCGAAGGTGTGCATGTGTGTGTGTGTGTGTGTTTGTGTGTGTGTGTGTTTGTGTGTGTTAGAGTGCCTTTATGTGTGGGTGCGTGCGTTTGGGTGCGTGTGTATGGGTGCATGTGTATGTGTACTGTTGCGTGTGGAGGTGCGTGTGAGTGTCGCTGGGTGTGTGTGTGAGTGTGTGGATTCTTGTGTGGGTGCATGTTTGTTGAGTGTGTGTATGTGTGCGTGTGTCTGTGCGTGTGTGTGAGTGTGTGCGTGTGTGAATTCGTGTGTGGGTGCGAGTGGGTCGGTGTATGTGTGTTTGTGTGGGCGCATGTGTGTGTGTGTGTGTGTGTGTGTGGATGCGTGTGTGGTGCGTGTGTGTTTATGGGTGCATGTGTGGGCTTGTGTGTTGGTGCGTGTGTGGGTGTGGGTGCTTGTGTGGTGCATGTGTGCGTGCGTTGGCGCATGTGTGTGTGCGTTTGTTGCTGCGTGTGTGGGAGCGTGTGTGTAGGTGCTTGTGTGGTACATGTGTGTCTGTATGTGTGTGCGTGTGTTGTCGCTTGTGAGTGTGTGCGTGTGTGGGTGCGTGTGCGTGGGTGCATGTGCGTGATGATGTTTGGGTGCGTGTGTGGATTCATGTTTGGGTGTGTGTGTGGGTGCATGTGTGTGTGTGTGTGTGGGTGCGTGTGTGGGTGGGTGTGTGCATTCATGTTTGGGTGAGTGTGTGGGTGCGTGTGTGTAGGTGCTTGTGTGGTACATATGTGTGTGTGTGTGTGTGTGTGTGTGTGTGTGTGTGTGTTTGTGTATGTGTGTGTGTATTGTAGCGTGTGAGTGGGTGCGTGTGTGGGTGTGTGTGTGGGTGCATGTGCGTGTGGGTGTTTGGGTGCGTGTGTAGGTGCGTGTGTTGATTCATGTTTGGGTGCGTGTGTGGGTGCGTGTGTGTGTGTGCTTGTGTGGTGCATGTGTGTGTATGTATGTATGCGTATGTTGTCGCGTGTGTGTGCGAATGTTGGTGCGCATGTGGGTGCGTGTGTGTGGGTGCGTGTGTGTGTGTGTGCAAGCGCTTGTGTTGGCGCGTGTCTGTGTGTGGGTGCGTGTGTGGGTGCGTGTGTGTGGGTGCATGCGTGTGTGTGTCGGTGCGTGTGTGGGTGGGTGTGTGGATTCATGTTTGTGTACTGTAATGGTTGTGTGTGTGTGTGTGTGTGTGTGTGTGTGTGTGTGTGTGTGTGTGTGAGTGCGTACGTGCGTGCGTGCGTGCGTGCTTGCTTGCGTGTGGGTGTGGGTGTGTGTGTCGTCTGCTTCATTGAGCAGATATAGTCTCAACAAAAACTGTGCACATGTAACTGGAAAGGAACAAAGCATCTAAGATCAATAGTATCTGACTGGAATTGGTTTCCCTTTGATTTGTATTATGAGAAGGCAAATGTGAACTGCCTGGTGATTTTCTAGATGTCACATTTTGTTGTTTGGTTATCACCTTTATTATCTGTTATTATTTATTACTTATATCTTAAACTACACAATTGTAATATAATTAGGTGGTTCCAATCTACCACTGGCTGTGACCACATTCTAAACTCACATATTTAACACATTTTGCCAACTGCTCTCAACCAGCTTGGTGAATGTATTAACTGTACTGTTACTTAAGAGAACCCCACAGTTTTATAGAGTAGAATATATTTCATGCAGATCTAATACATATATCTTACTGGTTCTCTATAATCAGTATTGCATGGTCATAATTACCTCAATTTATATCCATGTTACCTACTATCTTACATAGTAACATTATGTTGTGGGTATTTCCACGTGACTCGCGTTTCATATTTTGACCATTCCATGAACATTATTTAGATATTTCTCTTATAATAATGTATTTAAAAAGTTAAACACATGCACAGGGGAAGTTAATGTTATGAGGTATAAAATTATAAAAACAAATAACAAAATTGATTACATATTAATTATTTGTATCTAATTATAGCGTGACTCACGTTACAGCAAAAACGAAAAACATAAAAACGTCACTAGATACATGACAAGTTTCACCTCAAAGTATAAATGATAGCAAAAAATGAATACCCTTAGGTGAAACACAAATAAATATGGTTTTAAGAAACACTATTAGTCATTTTTGTAATTAATAATATACAAAACAATTACATAATCAGCGTGACTCGTGTTACAGTAACTCGCATTACATAAAATCCATTACCACAGATCAAACAATTGATTGTGCATGTTTTAGCTTGATGGAAATAAATGTTTCAGTTTGTAATTTAGATAACACACACAGTTAAATTAAAAAACATGCATTAACTTATAAATTATTGTATTAGGAAATAATGCACACTTGAACAAGGTGTTCTTAATCCAGAAATATTTTTGTTTTAAAAGAAATATACAAGATGATCGCTTTTTTATAAATAAATTGTCTGTGCAGTTATTTTGCAAGACACAATCCTACTTGCAAGTTTTATTTAAAATCAACTAACATGTTATTTATTATCTCTAGTGTAAAACAACTTGACTTCAGTGTGAACCACAGGTGTGGAATTTACACCTACCTGACTAATTAAATAAGTTTTGCACTGACTAGCAAAACAAAACTAAATATTATAGTATTTGAAAATGTAATGGAATAGTAGAACAATCTTATATCCATGAGTCTGGCATGCATTCAGCACATGTCCATGTGTGGGGATAACTAATCAATTTGAATCCTTTAATTTTTCCTTTTGTTTTTTTATAAATGATCTTTTTCTAAGGAACCTACGTATACTCTATGGTTTCTTATTTAATATAATGTTTGAAAAGAGATTCAATTGAACTTACCTTCACTGGTGATAGATGAAATCACAGTCAAAAAACATTTGTTTTATTAACAAACAGGACATGTAAAGGGTTATGGGATATATTACTAAAACAAATAGGTGGCATAATTATTATAAATGAAACCATAGTAATGCTGCCATCTATATTATGTTTTGCAATACATTGATTATGTCTTAGTAAATACAACTAACTACAGCACTTGCGTGGTTCTTTATGTTTAATTCCATAGTGACACATTCAAGAATATTGTCTACTACAAATGAGTTACTTTCTGCCAGTCTAGTATGCATGATAATTTGTGTGTGTCTACCCACTCTTCAGGTACCCCATGTGATACGAAATGCATCATAATTGTTTATATGAAAGTATATTTTATTTGCACTTTTTACAGACTTACTACAGCAACTCCTTGCTCATACTGCGAGAGACTTCTGATACAGACGTACAACATAATTTTGCCACAGCGTCAGACATAAACTCCACTCCCGAGACAAGATTTGATCGCAACACGAGTTCTAGAGATGATCGACTCAGCGAGATTCTCAAATGAAATACCCTTGTGGTTACAAGGTGACGGGATTGCCTTTTCCGTGCCCTATCCCTTGGGCTGTTTGGTAATGAACAATAGCATTCTCATATACGCCTGCTGACAACAATTTAATTAATTGATAACATACATTATTATGACGCTCAGTATCCCTCATACAATGATCTTGTATGTGACGACCAGCTACATCATGATCCATACAATATTTTGCTCCGTTCCGTGACAGCTCTCTCGATTGCCATCCAATCTTACTGTATTGTTCCGTGTCACATCCATGAACCGGACGATCCGTGGCCGCGGAGTGTCAGCAAACACCATGCCTGCAGTGACAGTTATGTGGACGATGACACAACACCGACACCAGCCCAAAACACTTCATTCCAAATCACTTTGTTGTTCTGCACCAAGTCGAAACAGATCACGTAGAAACTGAACTTAGCACATCATTCAATGTCTCCCTTCCACTGCCGGAAGTCGCAGACCAAGTATCAGAAACGTCCGTGTTGTGTTCACCTCCTGATAACATCATCGCAGAACAACCCATCAGCTTTGAAATGGTCGAAGTAGGGTCCAAGAAAGAGAAAGGAGGGGACATCCTTGTAGACACATACGGATTACATATGCGAGAAAATTTGTAGGAAAGACAACAACCACGTGGATCTCTAGTGGCCGCGGTTCAAAGAAACGCTCTTCAACAGTCAACCAGCGAGGCAACACATTCATGAAAGGGAAAAGACACGCCCACAACCACCCTGCTGATCCTCTGGAGCATTGCTGCGATGCAAAGCTACACAAATGGTGATTTGAAATATATTATTATGTCGAGGGTACACAGATATTATTGTTTGTGAACGTGTTTCATTTGTTAGCACATAATAATATTTTTATTTTCTAAGAATGACTTAATGATTTTAAGTGGAATGGATGTGGGCCTGGACCGACCAAACTCAAAGAATAGTCCATGAAAATTCCTATTATAATAAAAACAGTATACCTTTCAAAGGATGCTTAGTCCCACAGCATTTATGTACTAGATTATAGGTCGATTCAACTTTAGTGTATAAAATATACTGTCCCTTTTCAAAGGTGAAAGACGCTGCAAGGCAAGATATATTTGTGGGGCGGATATGTGGAAAATATCAGAGGAATTGTGGGTTTGGTGGTCAAAACACCAAAATTGGCATAGTTGATGTTAAAGAGGTACTAAACGACTTTAAATATAGTGCCAAGCTCAATTTTTCCCCTGGTGTCCATAAAATGACCAAATTCAAGATGGCCACCAATCAAAGTGTGAACATTTAGAAAAGGCTTTATCCTCATTAATAATTGACATAAAAAGATGAATGAAGTGTCTATTTCTATGTTTTCAGGTATGGGGATTCCAACGGAACCATCATTTGAATGGTAAAATGTAAACAAATTAACATTTACAAGGAAAATGGGTAAAATATGGTCGTAAAAATGCAAAACGACAAGAAAATGTGGGTGCAATAAATGGATTTTTTATTGCCAATCATGTTGGCACAATAGCATGGAATCATATTTTCAACTGTTCATACATATTTATATTGAATATAATTCAAAACTTTAGCATCGATATTCAATAATGATAATTGCTGTCATTTTATACAGCTTGACAAGATGAAACAAAAATAAATAAATAAAATAAAGCACCATTCAAAACCAAATGTTGAACATAAGACTGGACTCATCACTTTGGCAAAAAAGCAACAATACAAAATAAAACAAATATACAACTGAGTTACATAATTAATACTACACAAAGTACCATCATTCGTGTATGCTTACTATGTTATCTAATTGAATCCTTCACAGTTGGCAAATGTGATACAATGGCAGATATATCGATGTAAAATGGACTAGAAACATTAACAAAACAATATGGTAATTCCAAACACATACAGTTCTGAACAAAACAATAACTCTGATAGACACTGAACAGCTGCTAGACAGTAGACATCACATCTTAATAGTGATCAATGTGTTCACAGTTGCCACAGCAGTAGCACAGTGACGTGCACTTCAGATTAGCTTTAACACATTTGCACAGCCCTCTGCATCCCTTCTTACAGCCCCATCTTAACAACTCTGAGCAGGACACGGCCGCTTCTGGGAATAACGTCCACATCGGTTTTCATCCTCGCGTCGGATTTTTGCTCCATCCCCAGGACTCTGGAGAAGGAAGGTCTGTATCTCGGACCTGGGCCTGACCCCATACATGGCCACCCTGGTATGTTGCTCGTCTTGCATGCTGCAGCAGTGCAGCTCTGGTTGGTGGAATGGCGTCGATAGATCTGGCTTTTGACGTGAACATGTGCTTCCTGGCTGAGTCCACAGTAGTTTCGTCACTCCCCAGATCATACATAAGCACCACGTATGACTCGAGTACATACATGCAGACATTGTCCAAACTTGTCGGTCGTGTGACAAGTCTAGCGAAGACCTCCATTGCAGCATTGAATGACCTACACGTGTCGAAGGCTGTCTTTTTGCCTTTCCCAGCAAACGACGAGACTGTGTCACAACCGGTGAAGGCGTGGAACATGGGAAGAGCTTGTGCTTTCTCAGCACCCAAAGAGGTGGCAATTTCATGAGCTGGTATGTACCTCAGGTGTTTACCCGTGCCAAACGCTATCCACAGCTGTGTGTTCTCCATTGACACAACAGGGGAGACAGCCAGGACGACAACGTCTGTATCCACTGTTCGCAGCGTGATCCACCGATGACCTTTTTCGGCCGCATCCTTGGCGTGCAGGAACATGCGCGTATCCGCCTCTTCGTGAGAGCATGGGGACAAGGCCAAGACATCTTGATGGACACGTGAGCACAGCACATGCTTCCCACAGGTTGAGAATACTTCTTTCTCTGTAGACAGATTTTCCACGACTTCATGTGCTAGGAAGTTGAATAGTTCTGTCTTGTTCTCGTCCACTCGCAGGAACTCCTGCCAGTTTCCCGGGATGGAGTTGGCTGCTGCAACATGTCATCTTACGCCCTTTCCACGATTTTCTCTTGCTGTGGACTTCAGGCTATCTGGTATGTAGACATCCCAGATGATGTCCACCCTTGTGACTCTAGCCAACTCTGCTTTGATGTATGGAAGGAACACTAACATGGCATAGTCTTGGAAGGTTTTCGCTCCAACTGGCTTCAGCATGTTGATGATAGCAGCTCCATCCAGTATGATGACGTCGATGACTGGAGGTTCGCCTTTGGATGTGCACAGCTTCTCCAGGCAATCTGTGATATCTGCCTTTGTGCCGAACCGGAATTTTCCCAGCTGCGACAAGGATGGTGGGTATGCATGACTTTCATGCTTGAAGAAATTGTCCAAGTCACCGTCTCGTGTCTGGCACGCGATATACAGCCTGGAAAATAGTGCACAGTCGCTCTTGAGGGATGTTATCATCTGTGTAGCTTTGGATGGTCTGTTGAACAGTGGCATACTGTTCTTAGAGATGGTGTCTGATACAGGTGATGTACGCTCAACCAACCGATCCGTTACAAAGCTGTCATACTAATCATGCCCCTTCTTCTCTATCCATCGCACAGTTGTCACTACGGCTGGATCTGCGATGTCTCTGATATCCAAAACCAGAAGATCTCCACTCTCCTCCATGAATGGATTCCAAGGTCTTCGATCACTTCAACGAGAGCCTGAACTTCGCTTGCAAAGGTGACTTGTACAGCCATTGTGTGTTCGTGGTGCCTGCCGTTGTCCCTGCCAGTGTGGTTATCCAGGCATGCTGTTTCAAAGCCGTCGATGGTCCTCGCAATTTCTGGTCCAGCTACCATCCATCGCAGTAAAGCTCTAGGGTCTTGCGTCAAGCCGATTGGTCCACCATCACCTTTGACGACTGCGTTGTTTTGCTCATGCGCGTGGTCGATAGCTATGGCTGAGAAAGGACGGGTCGACTTGTGCACTACGAAGCTGCCTCGGTCAAACTCTTTCGCTACACCAGGGAGTCGTTCGTGCAGTGTTGTCATATCACGTATATGTACGGGAACCCAGCGAGAATAGTGTTTGTGGTCCAGGGCAAAGAACCATGGAGCCAGTGCTCTCAATGCACTGACGTAGAGTAGGAAGTTTTCTTTCGCGAATTGATCGCACAAAGACCAGCATAAGGCATTCCAAGTGCATGACCATGTACCAGTAGTGGAACTGTGGAGAAGCCTCAACCTGCTTCACACACCAATCATCAAACGGTAGTGGTTCACTTGTGTCCAAGCAATATGCATCATATGCTGTACGAAGCATAATTGACAATGCACTGGAGGTGACTTGGTGTGCATGCCTGGTTCGTTTGACATGTGCGCCCTTGAGAAAGGAGTCAGCCGTTCCTGGAGTCGCAATAACTGTATTGTGTCCAGGGGGATGCAATCTAATTTTGAGGCCAGCCCTGAATGAAGCTAGGCACACGAAACGAATGGAGGCCACCTAAGGTCAACGTTTCCCGTCGCCCAGCCCCGGGCAGGCGAGGGCACTGTGACAGCCACCTGGCCGGTGACCTGGAACCGGCAGTTCCGCTGTATTCGTTGACTTGGCAACAGGGTTTGTCGGTACCTCTGTTGGTTTTAACGAAATTTTCATCCCGCTGTCTTCATTGACTATACAGCGCGGTGTTGTAACTCTGCGGGAATCCACTCTGCGATCATCACATACATTTCCTGGTTGATCTGAGATACGTGCTGTTAATTGGACGTTTGCTCTGCGGAACTCCCTCCACGTCACGTATGTTTATTTCTTTTTTGCGACACAATCCAGCTGTAGTAGTATGCTTTGCTCGTTGTATAATGATTTTCGCGTGAGTTGACACACCGGTGGGTGTTTGCTGCCATCGTTTCTTTCTTCGTGCGAGTCACTTTAGCTACGGTTGCATCGGTAAAAGAGGTGTTGATTGCCTGTTGCCTCAGTGCTGGTGAGATGTAATCTAGGTGACGCTAACATATCCTCACGTCCCTTTGAAAGTTTACGTTGTGTTTACACAACTATTTTTGTCTTGTCCTGGGCACGATCGCAGCTTTTGAATGTCAGGCTGTGTACGGTTGGGTCCTATCGGCCGAGGACACTGGGGTGTCCGACGCTGTCCAGGCGCCGGCTGGTTAGCGTTATTTGACGACGGGTTAATTACCATTTGAACTTCGCCGCGGGGGCCCTGCCTTAGAGATACGGTTTAATTACTCCTGGCGGGTGGTAAAGTCTACAGCCGCAGGCTGCGTCGTCCGGGGGCGCCCGGGATGTTTATGCGGTTGTCCAACGCTGTGCTGCTGGCTCTGCTGAGTATAGACTCGGGGTCTACATGTGTGTATGCATATGTGTATCTATGTATGTATGTATATATGTATATATATATTGTTATGTGTCGCTGTGTCTGTGCAGGCGTGTGTGTATGTGTGTGTATATGTATATATATATATATATATATATGTATATGTTTATGTATGTGTGTATATATATATATATATATATGCCTGTGTATACGTTAGTACGCCCATGTTAACTCCTGGACACGTCCGTGTACACACACACACACACCTTTCTTTCCCTTGCTTCCTCTACATGCCCCCTTGGGCGTCATCAAGCGGAGGTCAGTTGCACTGCTTCGGTCCCTGCCTACGGCTGAACAAGGGCCGTTTCTCTGCCTCGCGCATTCTCCCACTCCGTTTAGTGGGCGCTATTTTGGACCCTCTCTCTCGCGCTTTTCAGTGTCCTGTTCACTTCGTTTTTATTTACACACCGGGATTAGCAGGATGTCTCGTTTGCACTTTTTCATATGTATGCGCGACGTACGCCGCTGTACTTTCAGAGGTGTCGTCTGTTTCGGCTGTGCGTGATTTACCTCATTGCCTGACGCCATGTATATGACCGTAATATGCTAGGATAACAGAGGTGTCGTCTGTTTCAGCTCTGCGTGATTTACCTCATTGACTGGCGCCATGTATATGGCCGTAATATGCTAGGATAACATAGGTGTCGTCTGTTCCAGCTCTGCGTGATTTACCTCATTGCCTGGCGCCATGTTTATGGCCGTAATATGCTAGGATAACAGAGGTGTCGTCTGTTTCAGCTCTGCGTGATTTACCTCATTGCCTGGCGCCATGTATATGGCCGTAATATGCTAGGAAAACAGAGGTGTCGTCTGTATCATCTGTGCGTGATTTACCTCATTGACTGGCGCCAAGTATATGGCCGTCATATGCTAGGTTAACAGAGGTTTCGTCTGTTTCAGCTGTGCGTGTTTTACCTCATTGCCCGGCGCCAAGTATATGGCCGTAATATGCTAGGATAACAGAGGTGTCGTCTGTTTCAGCTGTGCGTGATTTACCTCATTGCATGGCGCCATGTTAATGGCCGCCATATGCTATGAAAACAGAGGTGTCGTCTGTTTCAGCTGTGCGTGATTTACCTCATTGACTGGCGCCACGTATATGGCCGTAATATGCTAGGATAACAGAGGTGTCGTCTGTTTTAGCTGTGCGTGATTTACCTCATTGACTGGCGCCAAGTATATGGCCGTAATATGCAAGGATAACAGAGGTGTTGTCTGTTTCAGCTGTGCGTGATTTACCTCACGGACGCCCTACCTGGCGACAAGTATATTGGCCTTAATTTAATAATAACAATAATGATATAAGCATTTATATAGCACCATTAATCCAAGTTACCTTGTTCGAAGGCGCTGTTACAAGATATCATAGAAAGATACCCAAAGTTAAAACTCATTAAAACATGACATCAAATATCTACATTAGTTAAAAAAAATTTTTTTTTTAAATTACAAAAAACATACACAGAGAGATGTCGTCTGTTTCAGCTTTGCGTGATTTACGTCACTGACGTTCTTACACCTGGCGCCAAGTTTATGGGCCGTAATATGCTAGGTTCTCAGAGGTGTCGTCTGTTTCGGCTGTGCGTTACTTGCCGCCCCGTTTCATCGATGTTGCTACTGGCGCCAAGTGGGTTGGCAGTACCTGCGAGTCGTCGTCTTTTTCAGCTGTGTGTGTGTTTTGCCTGCGTCATACACGGCGGTTCGGCCTAGTGTCACGTGTGTTGCCGGATGTCTTTTTCAGCCGTGCGTTCTTTGCCGGCGTGATCCACATATGTCTATCTGGTGCCTATCCTCGTTCACCCAGGCTAGGTGAGGTGGCGGAATTGTCACCTCTCAACTCTGCCTGGGACATTACGGGCTGCAAATGTAACCGCCAAAGCGGCCCTCTACCAGATTAGGGTAGTTACCCTGATTGCTTCCCAGGCCGTTTTTCACATAACTAAAAGAATAACGATACTCTTTAGCAGTCATTGCTGTTTTTTAAAACTATTCAAAACGTAAAATTTATACTACCACGAAAATAAAATAAAAAATGTCCGGTTGTTTCTGTTATGTATTCAGCTGGATTAAACAGTATCCATGACTTGGCAGCATGGCTTAGCCTCACACGGATCAACTTTACAGGCCGGCAAAGTCGCCAGAATGTCTTCTCGGCGTAGTTCTGCAGCTGCCCGACAGTCGGTTAAGCGAGACTCCCTGGCGTCATGTATATTGACCAATACATGCCAGTTGTTTGCGAAGCGGCGTCTGTTTCAGCTGTGTTTGTTTTGCTTACGTATTACACAGTTGCTCTACCTGGCGGGAAGAATATTGACCGCAAGATTCCACTTCACACTCCGTTCACGTTTTTCTTTCCGGTGCCGGCCGACTTCCGCGCCGGTGTGCGTGTCACATTTGATTGGACGCGTGTTCACATCGTTCGGCCTGTGTTCGCATTGTTTGTTTTTGACCGGTGTTCACTTAGTTTGGGCGCCCGTTGTGGTTGACGTGATTACTTCGATGCATGTCCGATTTGTTTGGGCGGCTCTTATTGTCAGGCACATGGGGTTATCCGACTCTGGGCCACTTGGTTTTGGGTGGTTGCTATGTTCGGGCTCGGCCTATTATGTATAAGCCATGCCCACACTTTCTACGCGCAAGATGTCGTCCGACCGCGGATTTTGTCTACCCCGGTTTGACGTGTTTGGGCGCTTGATGCGGTCTGCTCTTGTCTACGCAGTTGCCCCATTTCTATATTCTGCTTCCCTGTTCTGGGTGGATCGTGTTTATGTGTCTTATTCATTTGTTGTGACGCATGTGCTGGAGGATATAATCACTTTGGTTTGCTGTCCTTATCTGGGACGTATGTTACGATGTGCCATCGTCTGCTCTAATGATCCGTGTCCACGTGGTTATGGTAGGTGTTTGTCTTCCAACACTGTTCTCATCTTCCATGGCCTTCTTGTTTCGGCACATGTTATTGGGTGTCTTTTTTCTGTGTTTATATGTCTTTCTCTCGCCTGAGAAAGAGTGAGGTATTATGCGCTTCCGGCTTTGTTCTACGTGTTTTGGTGCGTGTTTTGTTTTAACATGATTTATGACCATGGACACTTCCATCTCGTTTAAGCGTTTGTTACGGTTTGGCAGTGTCTATTACTGACCAATATCTACCTTCTTTGGGTTCTTGATATGATGTCACATCTTATGTGTGTTTGATTATTTTACAATTCAATTCTTTTTCATTCATTTTATTTCAAAACACGCACCATTAAAAAGCATGCCATCCGATTACTACTCGTAAGCCGCATGAAGTACTATTCAGAACTATGTTTTGAAGAGGAGTAGCCATGAAGTGCAACACTTATGTGTGTCTATCCCTGTGAACCCTTTTCATAAAATTGTTCCGTGGCGCTTCTTAGTTTTGATTATCATGATGATGTTACACAACATATACATACGTGCACACAACAATTGTTAATTTGTCGTTATAATCATGTGTGTTTACGCGGTGTTTGTGCCGATGGGAATGTTCCTGTAATGACGTTTCCTTGGGTGTTTGCGTGTGCGTGGACATTGGGTTGTGTGGCATCATTTGCTTATTCAACTTGTATCTGCGCGTGATATGGTGCGACTTGCTCAGTGCATATGTATCATGTCTGCTCTGTTTCGGAACATACGGTGGTCTCATTTGTCTCGCATGCATTGTCATGCTTTCGTGCACGTCTGCATGTGTGAATATGCCGTGTCTGTCTGCTTTGATCTTAATTACAGACGCGTTCTGTTATGTGTGTCGTCGTCTCACGGTTTTGGCTGCATGTACGTGTCCTTCTCTAGGTTTTGTTCAGCCATTCTGTTAGCCTCTGCGTTGTGGTTGTTTATTTATTTGTAGGACTGCCGTGGGTGAGGAGACATTCGTCAGCAGACATGTGACCTCACTGTACCGGTCACTTATTACCATGCCCCAGCGCTTGTTCTCCCATAGGGACACATTGCAGCAGCGACTTTGTCTTTGTGTAGCCTGCGTTTCATCATATGTGCGGAATCTGCTTTGGTATATTTTCTTGTTGCAGCTATGCCGCACGGGAAGTTTGGACGGCTTGGTCGGCCTGCGACAGACTGCCAACGTCCAGGCTGGGAAACTCGGGTAACACCTCGGCTACACCACTGCTTATTGACTTCGCCCGTGATGGTTTGCCGCACTGCTGTGAGCTGGCACTTTCTGTATGTCGATTCCGCGACTCCTTGACCGGATACACGCGACGCGACGCCACCTGGATGCAGCTGGTACAGGCCCCCTCTACAAGCCGCCCTTGGACTTCTGCGTTTGTTTGTTCGTTCGTGGTATGACAGCGCGTTTTTGTGTGTTGGGGTCAGTTGCGGATACTTGGCTGACCCGGAAGTAGGTCTCGTGTTCGTAACGTCTCCAACATGCAATGTTTGTCTTGTGTACTTTGCTGTGCCTGGGGGGGTAGGCTCCACTGTTCCAGTGGAGGGTGGGGTTGTTTTTCCCCCTTTACGGTTTCTGTCAATGTATACTTTCGCTTAACGCATGTGTTTTCTGTCGATACACTATTATGCATTACATTGTATCAGTATACATGCAAGTAGCTGATTGTACGATAGGCTTTTTGTTGTACTTGGATGCTTATCATTTACCATAATACTGTATGTCTTTCAAGGTACAATCAGCAGAGCGCACATTTCAAGTGAGCGCCAGGCAATCCAGTTGTAAATAAAATATCTAGATTGCCATATTACCATTACAAGGTATTTTGTGTCTTATTGATCTACCGTAAACAGAGCCAGGCCCAGCTGTAGTTTATTATGGAGTATTAAGGGCACACTTACGAGTGGGAAGGGCGCAGGCACGCAAAAACTGTATTGTGTCCAGGGGGATGCAATATAATTTTGAGGCCAGCCCTGAATGAAGCTAGGCACACGAAACGAATGGAGGCCACCTAAGGTCAACGTTTCCCGTCGCCCAGCCCCGGGCAGGAGAGGGCACTGTGACAGCCACCTGGCCGGTGACCTGGAACCGGCAGTTCCGCTGTATTCGTTGACTTGGCAACAGGGTTTGTCGGTACCTCTGTTGGTATTAACGAAATTTCCCGCCCGCCCTCCCTGTTTCTCGACTGGTGTGTCCCCTTTACAGGTTTGGTACTACATTGTCTGAGAACATTTGTCCAGCCACTTCCGTCGAGCAAATCTCCGAGGGTCGCCAAGGTTGCCATCTCTATAATTATGTAGCCCGCCAAGTAGAACTACAAACTTGTCTTCTCCGTATGATTCTTGCCAATTCCATTGGATGATTTTCGCAATCTATCCATTTCGCCTTGGCCGCACCCATTTTAACATCAATATCATCATAATTTGAATTTAAATGCATTGTATCGACAAATAGGTGGTGGCATTTGATTCCTTATGTCAGAAAACATACACAATGACACTTCAAATGTTAGGGCCCCATGGGAAAAATTTAGCTTGGCACTATATCTGAAATCAATTAGTACCTTCTTAGCATCAACTATGCCAATTTTGGTGTTTTACCACCAAACCCACAATTAAATCACATATCTGCCCCACTATATACCGATCTTCGGGAAGTGTCGTGACAGAGATACTGTCTGCTCTGTCAAACCAAGATGAGGAACTCCAAAACTACAAAAATCTCCAAAGATACGCAAACCGTGCCAGAGAACAAATGCGACAACAACAAAAAACTCACAGTGGTAGAATGTTATAATTAAAACAGTAATATTTAACCAGATTTAACAACTCTACATGGCAGGTAGACAAGGAAGCCATTTTGGCCTATCGAGAGTCATAGTTATATCTAAATATACAATTGAAATCATATATTGAAACCTTTCAAGACTTCATTCCAAATCACTTTGTTGTTCTGCACCAAGTCGAAACAGATCACGTAGAAACTGAACTTAGCACATCATTCAATGTCTCCCTACAATTGAAATCATATATTGAAACAATTGAAATCATATATTGAACCTTTTCTTGTAAAATAAGATGCGTACAATGTGTCCGCGTTCCAAATTTGATTTAACAAGATTTAACAAGATTGTCACCCAGAGATTCAACTCCAGATGGCAGGTGGACTAGGAAGCCCTTTGGCTTATCGAGAGTCCAACCTATCTATCTAAGTATACCCCGTCTGTTTTAGGTATATGCTTTTTAAAATATATTAACACTACTAGCACCTACACAATCAGCTGATAATCTGTTCCATTCATTAACTGGTCTTTGTGAAAATGAAAATGTTCTAATATCTAGTCTACACTGCTTCTTTGCTAATGTAACTCCATGTCCTCTAATCCTTCTCTCTTCCTTGACCGAGAAAAACATATTTCTGTCAATTTTTTCATACCCATTCAATATTTTAAACACCTCAATCTGATCTCTTCTCAATCTTCTGGTTTCTAGTGTTGTTAAACCACATTCTGTTAGACGCATTTCATAACTAATATTCCTGAGTTTTGGTATAATTTTGGTTGCTCTCCCTGCATGATATAAGTTATGTAAATATAATTTGTGGACGGTAAATATATATATATATATATATATATATATATATATATATATATATATATATATATATATATATATATATATATATATATATATATATATATATAGCGAGCATAAAATATGTCTACATTCCAGCTCAATGCAAATTGATTGAATACATACATTACAAACAGATAGCATGCACTTAACGTGTTCGTCAGACTGTGCGTTCACTTTTGCAATCGGAGGGACACCGCTTCGAACCTGATACAAAACCATTTATTTGTTTCATTTTTTTCTTTTCACAAAATACTAATAAAGGAATGATGCAGACTAGTGTTTGTATTTGTTTTTTTATTTTGTAGTAATTATTTTTATGCCATATACAGCAATGATATATATATTTCTAAATTTCATTCATCTAGACAAATAAAAAAATTATCTTCGCGTGTAGTGTAGTTATCATATTTTAATTTTTGTTGCGAATAAAGAGTTATTACAACAATAAAAACACAAGCAGTACATCATTCATTGATTTAAAATGGTTCGGTTTAAAATTGTTTTGTAATGAAAACAACAAAAGTGTATAAAAATAGTAATGACTTCGTGTCAAGTTCGAACCGGTGTCCTTCCGATTGCAAAATATCGAAGGCATCTAACGAACGCGTTTACTAGCTGAACTACAGCGACCAGAGAGTTTCCGATACTGGTTGTAAAGTGTCACGTTAAATTCACACTTCCTTCATACATCGGCATAATGGTGATATTAGTGGATTATATAATAGCTATGTATGAAGTTAAATGTTTGTAACGTATGTGTCCTTGCGTTGATTATATTATGTATAGATATCTGCCTATTGAAGAACATCAACTCATTACATTTGACAACGGATTTATTTAGTGATACATTTTCATTAAGACCTCTAACTATTGGAGACACGGTCCAGCAGGTATCGACCTTACGGCGTTCTGCTGTGATTTCAAACAGTGGTACACTACTCTTTGAAATACATTACTTTGCCTACGTGTTTGTACTTTCGGCAACTTTGTTCGTTCCATAGGTAATTAGTTGACAACAACTTTTAAAGACAGTTAATTTCGTTGCAGTTACATCCAGCCATCTTTCCCACGAATGAGTTCCCCATCACGACACACCTGTCTAGCGTGGTAGTACAGCTTTGTACCACAACAGGCCGATCCCGGCTGTTTGTTGTAGATTACGTCACAGCAACACACTTGCCCTTTGTAATTGAATGTATTGGTGCCGCAGCAGTATATGTGGGCATACTTATGGAAGACGACTCCGTCACAACAGAGTTCCGTGTACATGTCAGCTGTGTCTTTGCCGCAGCAGAGGCCTGGTTTTGCTCGGCTGTGAGGGACTCCGTCACAACACCGGAAGTGCAACATGGAGACGCGCTGACCACCACAATCTGAACACATTACAGTTGCGATGTAACACTGATACTGCACGTGCGCGCGCGCGTGCGTGTGTGTATATATATGTTTGTGTATGTGTGTGCGTGCGTGTGCATTTGTGTGTGTGTGTGTTTGTGCATGCATGTGTGTGTACACGCATATGTTGTGTGTGAGATAGAGATAAATATTGTTTGTATGTGCGAGAAAGCTAACAATAACGACACTGAGATTGGGAGGCATAGACGGGGACAGAGAGATGAAGAGAGGGAAAGGGGAGAAGCGGAGAGCGAGAGAGAGAGAGAGCGAGATAGAGAGAGCGGAGAGTTTGAGAGGCAGAGAGGAGAGAGACAGAGAGAGAAATAGAGAGAAATAGAGAGAGATAATGAAACAGACAGACATATAGTAATAGAGAACGAGGGGACAGAGAGAGAGAGAGAGAGAGAGAGAGAGAAGTGAGGAAAGAAAGAGAAAGATTGTTAGATTTTACTCACTCATCCATCTGCTTGTTGACAACGGCCACAGTCCGCTGGACATAACAACGAAGAACACAATCAAAACAGCCGATGTCCTGAAATATATACATAAGTGCGAGTGACTATTTTTACTTGTTACATTTTAGATATACAGACGAATCTGCATAAAAGTTCGACATTTTGCGATGTCACACACAATTTACCAGTTATTTTTTAATGGGGATGAGTAACACGCAATAGTATGCAAGATGTTACTTTTAGCTGTTAGCTATATTAGGTCGTAAACAAAAGACTAATTGCGAAAACAACTTACATTTTGTCGTTCCTATAATAGTATTCACTTTGCGATCCACACAGCACGAGTGAAGTCAGAACTATGCACTTCACAACAGTGCACCGACAGAGGGCGTCCCACACCTTATCACCACAAGTTAGCAATGTTTGAATTAAACAGCTGGATGAGAAGAGATCGCTGTGTCATCGCAGTATAGATTTCGAATACAATTTGCAAAGGCATTTTTCAGGTACTATAAATGCGTACGTGTTTCTAGGATTTTGGTTTTTATATGCATATGTTCATAAATTTAGAGAGGAATTCAATGCAGTATCAAGCAAATTTTCCTTGATATTTTGAAAGGATGAGTTATTTTAAAATAATTTTCAAATTAACAATAGTGATGTGTACTTATGATGAATACCAGAGTTTTGTTACTGCTCTTCAACACTCTCAGGTGTTTTGACACCGGGATGCTTAGAACACCTGTGAGGAAAGCATGCATGTAAACTGCAAATGCAGGTAATTATATTCAGCTTTGACCCGAATCACATTGGCATCGTTGTTGGTATAGGTAGTAATAGCATTTGCCATTTATTATTACCGTGCAATCAAAACGTCGAAATGCACAATATCAACCTAAAACGTCGTAACACACAATGGCAATCTTCACTTTCACTATGTATTGACTATGCGAACGACAAGTTATCCCAAACAACAAACAGTCCATTCGAATTTTGCCTTTCTTTGTTAACAGATTTTATGGGCAAACTACTTGAACATTATAGAGTGCTAGTCGCCACTGAGTAATGCGGTCTACAGGTCAAAGTTCTTATTCTCACTAACCCGCCACACTCGACGTCTAAGAGGATCAGTGGGAATATGGAGAGCGTCAAAAACAAGTTATTTAAACAACGTGCTGCAGCATAAATAGTGTGGCTTTCAGCGCCTTCGTTCCTTTGTGAGAACACAACACATCTGACAGTGTACACTGTACACATTGGCGCCGGCAGACTCAACGGCCGGCGGATTAGGAACAACTTGCATTTCGTGAAGGTCGTGATAATCAAATCTGAAATATGTTTTGACGTGCAAAAATATGTTTATAAGGAATTAGGCCTGCTGATTAAATAAGAACGTCGTACTAGACAAGTATTGCCGCCGTTCCTCGCACTACGTCTAGTCAACGAAACTTGTCTGACTACTGTAAGTTTATTTAGATAGTCACGTCACTGCTGTTTTATTACGTCATAGACTACACCTAGGCAACGCAACTCGAACGAGTCATGGCGGACTGGCGGCGGAATCCCAGAACGAAGCTGACAGAGCGAGAAACGGAACAACAACACCATAATTGATCAGATAACTGATACATAAGTTTAAAACATAAATGTCTAATCTAAATAATACTTATGTTCACAATTAGGAAAGGCCGCTTGTAGAATTTATTTAGGCCGCACCGCGTGGAGATGGTATGTATCGCAGCAACGTCGAGCAGAGTTGTGAAAACTTTGTGTATGTTGTATATCACAACTAGATCTATGGTAAATATGCTAGTTCAGCTATTACGTGCATTACCAAGAATCGAGTTTCTAGGCATTCTAGCAAAAAATAATCTAAGCTAAACGTCACACACAACTTCGTCCGCGGCGTGGGCAAATCCATTGATGTCTGCCATTAGTTAGAACTTGTCCATAACAAATTAAGTGTAAATTACTTAATGTAGCGATTCCAATTATGTATAAATAAAAAGGAATGTTAACATCCTGATGTTGTAGACAATTCACGTAGGTTAAGCGAGTCAAAATGACGCCTGCGGAAAACATGGTCAAAACAAATCGATGGAAACTGGGACAACTGAGTGAGCGTCGATGAGACTAGTGGACACATCAGTTCATTTTCATTAGTTTTTAAATCTACGAAAATGTCGCGAGTTCGCGTAACCCCGGGACGTTCCGTCCAAAATCCAGTGTAGGCTGATTACGTGTAAGCACCCTGTCAAAACACACGAAACACTGTTTAATCTTGTGTTGTCTGTTTAGTCTCGCTGATACTCATTGCGAGTCTGTCGGTGCCACAGAGTTAGATCATTAATCATTCCCCTATAGACTAGAGTGATAAGCTGGCCCGCTGCACCGAAGCCGCTGTAGACCGCAGGCGATAATTCACTAGCACCGCAGAAAGTGCCATACTCACTGGCAGGATATAGAATAGAACTGTTGAGCAACACAATAAATGTAAAAAAAAGTCTGCTAAAACTAATTTTTTTACTTGGTTGTGTGGCGCTGTGCTCGTAGCCCTAGGCATAGATAAGACAGCTCATGATTAATTTCTGGGCTAGTTCAGCAGGGCCAGCTGTTGAATGTTTTGAGTTGGGTAGGGATCTAAATATTGGTCATTGTGGTTCCTCGGCTATGTGAATAATGATCCAGTGGGATGGGTTGTAGCCTCCAGCTTATATAGTCATTAGAGGCAGGGTTGTGACCTGGAAATGAGCTTAACCTGAGGTAAATATCCCAGATGGCTACTCTGTCTCTGGCCAGTTCGGTGGTTGACACTGGTGTGAACAACGTTAATCCATTTGGAGACATGCTGGCTACAACAGTCATTGTGAGCTAGCAAGTATGGTTATTTCATATGTAGCGTACAACTGTACCAACCGACAGAAAACAGGATCCAGAGTCTCTTTCCACAGGTGAGAATCTCAGTTATACAATATATAGCTTAGGTTATAGTCTGCGAACATATTTATGTTCCACTGCCAGTAATTTAGGAAATGAATAGTTGTAGGACATTACAGTCATATGAAAATGTATCAACAATAATACATGTTGGATGAATTATGTACCAAACCGATTTTTAATAATATTACAGTGCATAGTCGTAGTGTGAGTGACATGTTTTATATTACTCTAATAGCCTAATTATAATATGGTACTATTTTATGACTACTAATTATTGATAATGGGTACTGCCTTCTGCAGATTCCCAGATGAAAAGAAAAGATCCGAATGCCGAGCAAAGTGGATTCAAGCCATTAGGAGAAAGGACTGGACACCAACATTAAACAGCTGTCTTTGTAGTGATCATTTCGAGGAAAAATGTTTTCTAGTTCGTCCAAACAAGATCAGAAGACAACTGAATAATTCGGCAGTTCCATCCATTTTCAACTTTCCTTCCCATCTGCTGCCAAAGCCACATCAACCCAGAAAGGCCAGGAAACAACCTGCTGAAGCCTCTGACGGCAGTAGTCATATGGGTCATGTCCTGGAAGATCAAGATGCCCCATCTCCAGCGAAAATAGCCAGAAGAATAAATATAGAACACAGTTATATATCTCACGAGAACAGCCATTATCACCAAAGATGGTTCAGAAAACCGCAAAATTAAAGAGGAAAATAAAGATCTTGACTCAAAAAGTTAGGCGGAAGCAGCAGAAAATATCGGCGCCTGTTCTCAAGATCATCAAGACAACTGAAGTCATCTTCAGGTAATTTATAATTTCCACGTGTTGAAAATGTAATAATATATATATATATATATATATATATATATATATATATATATATATATATAAATATATATATATATATATATATATATATATATATATATATATATAAACAAACAGGTCATTCTGTATATATTATATATATATATATTATAATGTTTATTATATATATATATATATATATATATATATATATATATATATAATGTTTATTATAACCAATACACACATGCACATGCGCACACAGAAACACAATATATATATATATATATATATATATATATATATATATATATATATATATATATATAAACAGGTCATTCTGTATATATTATATATATATTATAATGTTTATTATATATATATATATATATATATATATATATATATATATATATAATGTTTATTATAACCAATACACACATGCACATGCGCACACAGAAACACAATGTAGGCCTTTTGATAAATCTGTGAAAAACTACATTAACTATATCGCAGAACTTGTAGGGGAATCATTAATGATCTGACTCTGAGGTGCAAGCTCAGTATTTTTTCTTTTGAAAGCCTAAATTAAACAAAACCATGTTTCAGGAGACGTGTCCTTGAGAACGTTGGCCACATCACATTCGAGCGGAATCTTGACCTGATGGTGGAAATGGCTGTTATGAAGCAGCTGGGAAATGTCTTCACACAAGCTGATGCTGATGCTGATGACCACTTCAGTGACCATGTCATAGGGATGGAAATCGATCATCTATCTGCCCTGACAAGACGGGTCATCAGGGCATACCTGCATGACAGTGCGGACAAAGACATATTCCAAAACACACACTCAGATTATCGCACATGGGAATATGCCATCATCCCGTCATGAAATGACCAAACTAATTCTGTTTAGGGGGACATGAAAAGGAAACTGTGGTCATTTAAAGGAAACATGTTACCATGATATCCCTGCTGTTTTGTTGTAGTTTGTCTAATTTTATTTATTTATTGTTATTACTATTGACACTATCTTAATACTACTACTTTTCTACCTTTTCTACTACTGTTGTTGTTAGTATTGTTGGCAGCTCTGTTTTGTTGTTGTTTTCCCTATTCTCTCATCCACTTTGCATGGTCTGTTTTTTAATCTGTAAAATTGTAATTAATTATATAGGTGTGGGTGTTCTCTCCAATGTCTTTGGAGGACAGATTTCAGTTGGTTGATTTTTAAATGATTTTTTTGTAAAACACCACAACAATTGTGGAACTGGTAAACAACAAATTAAATAGTACTAAGCTATACTCACCCTTCACACAGCGAGACACTGTATACTAAGTATAAGCCTGTTGATTTGTTTCATACTGGCATATCAGAGAGGCAACTGTTTGAACACATTGTACACAATTAAACAACACAGGCTAACTGGTGTCAGTAAATAAATAACGTGATAATTATGTAGAAAACTTGGTGCAGTCTATGTATATACAGGCACTGCAGTGGCCTTTCTGCCGTGCTATAGCCTGGCTGTCACCGGGCGTGTTGACTTCAAAATATCATGTGTCAACTGATAGCGGCCAAGCGATCTAGTGTTCTAGTGGGGTGTTCTATTTATATCTATGGTCGGTGCACAGTGTGTGAGATGGTGTTGTGTTGGTGCTTCACTTAGAGAATTGCGTTTGGCGTGTAGAGTAGCCGCGTGTTCAGCTTGCGTTGTTCCGCTGCCAGCTGGGGAACACCCGGTCTGTACTCCGGGGCGGTCCGACCGATAGTCAGTTTCGAACTACCGCTAACTTCCCACAGCGCTTCCGGTACGTCATGAGGCCGTGCGCGGGCTGAATCGCTGGCTGTCAACTCGGTGTTGTAGCGAATGCGTTTGGCCGAGTGCGACTTCTCGATTCCCCCAAATGTTGAACGTGTTTGCTGATATTAGTTCTGCAGGGAGAGTAATGTCTTTATTGTGTATTAGCGGGCTCCCGAAAGCTGACCATCACAAAGCGTCGATGGTTGTGGTATCTGGACTTAGCTTGGTTCAGCAATTCACTAATGTAAGCAATCAGAATAAAAATGTTCGAGACAATGCTTCTTCTCTTAATAATACGCACTGATCACACAATGACTTAAAGTACTAATTAAACTGTATACCAAGCCGCAGAACCCCGCTAGGCTAAACACACAATCACCCTACACATTTCCGATAGTCACATCTATGACGATAAAGATGACAACTGTACATTCGTGATCGGTAAGCAGGACAAGGCGCGCCTACCTTATAGTAGGGTCTATAGAATTGCACTTTCGTGACCATTCTCTGGCTACTAAGATTTGACGATTGATTTGACTCCTATGGACCATTTAAAAAAGATTTTGCCCCCCGGTCCCTCTCAAAAATGCTGGCATTTTCCGTCATAGGGCCAAATCCAAAATGGCCGCTGGGACCATTTCGAAAAATTTACAATTGAACCAAAGCGCCAAAAATCACGTTTGAAGACACATTTTCGGGTAGGTCTTTCACGAGGATTTCGATTCTGACATTAGTTTGACGCTAAGAAATCACGTTGACCCATAAATCCAAGATGGACGCCATCTGGTAGAACGAAAACGTAACTTTTAAACCAGAACACCAAGAAGCATGTATGAAGACACTTTTTCGGGTATGTCGACCACGACAATTCAGATTCTGACATCAGTTTGACGTAATGACATCATTATAAACCAGAAATCCAAGATGGCCGCCATAGCTGGTAGAATGAAAACGTAACTTTTAAACCAGAGCATCTAGAAGCATGCACGAAGACACTTTTTCGGGTAAATCGACCACGATGATTCCGATTCTAACATCAGTTTGAAGCTATGGCATCATTTTGACCCATAAATCCAAAATGGTTGCCATCCAGTCAAAGATGGCCGCCATCCCGTAGAGCGAAAACGTAACTTTTGAACGAGAAGGGAAGATGTGGGTTTTTGGAGTTTGCATTTATACAGTATTTAAATAATTAGAGAAACAATACTAGTAAATTATTTTTCAGTGAACAAAATTTACGTCGAAACCCAGTTTACCTTGGTATTTACAAGGCGACAGCGATCACCCACCAGCTCCCAACCATGTCCGAGTGGCGAGGGATGGTGCTTCCGTGACGGTGGCACATTAGACACGCCAAGTAGTTGGCGCGGAGGCAGTGTTGGCGCAGGCTATCTGCATATAGAAGGAGGCAGATGAATGATTTGTTATTCATTCTCTTCCACTTCGCGGCACGGGCCTCAGCTACTCTTGTTGTCGCCGTAGATGACATGTCGTGTGAACTGCTCTACCACCTCCTCCTCAAGGTAAAGGCTCTCTCCGCACCACGACAGCTGCCATCGCACCACAGGGCTCTTCGCCACCTGGTCATACACCGACTTCTTACCATTACCGTAGAAGCCCGAGTTGGCATCACAGCCAGTCATACAGTGCAGCTGCACAATACAGCCTGCCATCCCGTCAGCTAGCAGGCCTCGGCAGAAGATCGTCTCCTGCTTTCTCTTGATACAGATCATACCTGCCAGCTTCTGCCAGAGGACTGCTGCCGCGACATATACATCTGTATCAACAGCATCAATCACAACAGGGCCAGTGCAGCCTGACTCGCGCAGAACTGCGTAAGCGGAAAAGGGGACAATGATGGGCTATGCTGACAGCTCTCCCTGTTCATCAAGTCGCATACCTGCAAACTGACTTCACTCGATTCATCCAGGCAACCCCTACTCCAAAAAAGGCGCAAAGAAACCAGGGGAGGAACTCACGGCGACAGCTGTTGAGATGGGGCTGACTGCTCTTAAGGCAGTGATCAACCTGGTTGAGATCAGTCAATATGTAGACTTGCCCCAGTTGCTGGAACATCGCGTTGTCGAGGAGTGTATGACATTGTTCAACTACAGGGGTTATAGAATATGGGCGTTTTGTTAGGGTAGTGTGTGTAACATTAAAATATAAGAGAGGAAGAGTCGAGGAGTGGATAGCATTATTCAACTCCACCGGCACATACAGGAAAACGCAAAAGAGCAATCTCATCCAGAAGCTCTCTCTCTGCAATATGTAGACCTACAGGAACCCTACGTCTCTCTCGTCGACATGGACACGATCTGGAGTATGGCAACCCCAACAGCAGAAGATCGGCAGACGGAAGATGGCACCCCATACAAGTGGTTGGACTATGTGTACAAGTTGTTGTCCATTATCCTTGCCCGCCATGGCGACGCTGACCGTATCATCTGAGTGAACGATCCGTACGACGCAGCATACTCGACTAAAGACGACGAGCGAGACATGCGGGTGCAGGGTGAGGAACATGTCCCAAACACCTACATGAACTTGGCAGACCCTTCCCCTGTGCCAGAGCGTTCAAAACGCTCTAGAGTCAGCAACAAGGGGCAGCTGCAAACATTGATATGCAAATACCTCGCCGATCTAGCACAGTGTGTTGATGCTGAGACTATCACTCAGTTGGCCCCCACAGCACCAACGTGTCAATACAGCAACCGATGCAGAACCGCAGCTTCTCAGGCTGACACTGTCCCTTTCTCCGCTTACGCAGTTCTGTGCGAGTCACGCTACACTGGCCCTGTTGTCATTGATGCCGTTGATACAGATGCCTATGTCGCGGCAACAGTCCTCTGGCAGAAGTTGGCAGGTATGATCTGTATCAAGAGAAAGTATGACAGGATCTTCTGCCGAGGCCTGCTAGCTGACGGGATGGCAGGCTGTATTGTGCAGCTGCACTGTATGACTGGCTGTGATGCCAACTCGGGCTTCTACGGTAATGGTAAGAAGTCGGTGTATGACCAGGTGGCGAAGAGCCCTGTGGTGCGACGGCAGCTGTCGTGGTGCGGAGAGAGCCTTTACCTTGAGGAGGAGGTGGTAGAGCAGTTCACACGACATGTCATCTACGGCGACAACAAGAGTAGCAGCATAGCTGAGGCCCGTGCCGCGAAGTGGAAGAGAATGAATAACAAATCATTCATCTGCCTCCCTCCATATTCAGATAGCCTACGCCAACATTGCCTCCGCGCCAACTACTTGGCTTATCTAATGTGCCAACGTCCCGGAAGCACCATCCCTCGACACTCGGACATGGCTGGGAGCTGGTGGGTGATCGCTTTCGCCCTGTAAATACCAAGGTAAAATGGGTTTCGACGTTAATTTGTTTCACTGAACATAGTTTACTAGTATTATTTCTCTACTTATTTACATACTGTATAAATGCAAACTCCAAAAACCCACATCTTCCCTTCTAGTTCAAAAGCTACGTTTTCGCTCTACGGAATGGCGGCCATCTTTGACCGGATGGCAACCATTTTGGATTTATGGGTCAAGATGATGTAATAACTTCAAACTGATATCAGAATCGGAATCATCGTGGTCGATTTACCCGATAAAGTGTCTTCATACATGCTTCTATATGCTCTGGTTTAAAAGTTACGACTTCGTTCTATCGGCTATGGCGGCCATCTTGGATTTATGTGTCATGATGATGTCATTACGTCAAACTGATGTCAGAATCTGAATCGTCGTGGTCGACATACCCGAAAAAGTGTCTTCATACATGCTTCTTGGTGTTCTTGTTTAAATGTTACGTTTTCGTTCTACCAGATGGCGTCCATCTTGGACTTATGGGTCAACGTGTCATAGCGTCAAACTAATGTCAGAATCTTCGTGGAAGACTTACCCGAAAAACTGCCTTTATACGTGATTTTTGGCACATTGGTTCAATTGAAATTTTTTCGAAATGGTCCCAGCGGCCATTTTGGATTTAAATCAATCGTCAAACCATAGAATGGTCACGAAAGTGCAATTCTAGACCCTACTATTAAATAAATACGTTAAGTTGCACAGATAGATACACTCACACACACACACACACACACACACACACACACACACACACACACACACACACACACACACACACACACACACACACACACACACACACACACATACACACTCACTCACACACACACCACCACGACCACGACCACGACCACCACGACCACGACCACCACGACCACCACCACCACCACCACCACGACCACCACCACCACCACCACCACCACCACCACCACCACCACCACCACCACCACCACCACCACCACCACCACCACCACCACCACCACCACCACCACCACCACCACCACCACCACCACCACCACCACCACCACCACCACCACCACCACCACCACCACCACCACCACCACCACCACCACCACCACCACCACCACCACCACCACCACCACCACCACCACCACCACCACCACCACCACCACCACCACCACCACCACCACCACCACCACCACCACCACCACCACCACCACCACCACCACCACCACCACCACCACCACCACCACCACCACCACCACCACCACCACCACCACCACCACCACCACCACCACCACCACCACCACCAATGTTTCGGTCAGAAAGTAAGCAAAACGATTGACGCGTATGGCCGCGATGCAGATGACTTCGGCACGGACTTGCCCACCGGATGACGTCGCGTTCCGGCAAAACATCTCGACACCGTTCAGTATTTTAATCGAATTTGAAGCCACTGAATATTGGTATTCGATTCGTATTCAAAATTTCGAGGATATTCAATTCAATATTCGATTCGAATGAAATTCCAGATTCATCCCATCCTTAGTGTGTGTGTGTGTGTGTGTGTGTGTGTGTGTGTGTGTGTGTGTGGTGTGTGTGTGTGTGTGTGCGTGCGTGCGTGCGTGCGTGCGTGCGTGCGTGCGTGCGTGCGTGTGTGTGTGCCAGTGTGTGCCCGTGTGTCCGTGAGTCTGTGCGTGAATAAGTAAACGCGTAAATTAATACAAAAACACGGTAGTAAGTTGTTTTTATTTATAAGCAATACTTTTTAAAAACAATAATTTAATGTACATCGACTACAAATGTGAACAGAACTGTCATTTCGCATTGTCATGTAGTTATTCTATATGGCATGCTATTATGACTCAAGTGATATCACAATGCTGACGTCATCCACCCAACATTCTTTTGTCATCATCATAGTTGTGATTTATTTCCGGTAGGTCACGTGGCAACAAAATCCCACCAGCACCTTACAATCCCAGCAAGTAATGCACGTCAAGAATAAACTCCCTTGTTCCGTACATCGTTTTGAACAACGTAGGCCAACGTTACAAGTACACTCTGCAACAAAATCACATACTCGATTTTAATAGCGCAAGATACCCGGAAATATACAAATGTTCCAAAGTACACAGGATTCTTAATGACGTAGGAATTTGATGGGATTTGAAGCTGAGAACCCTTGTATCATTGGTATGGGTAGGTTTGTAGGTGGAGTGAGGTAAACCTGTGCCCTGCTGTTTCTACCGTGCCGAGCAGTGGGACATTTCTGGCAGTTAGAGTATATTGTGATTCTCAACCGAAGTGCAATTGAGGGGTTTTGGCGAGTTCCAGTCCTTCCAAATTGTAGAAGCTTGTGCTTTGTGGAAATTGTGTGTAACCCTACAAATGGGATACATTCCCCCACACAGATAGAACCACCTGCTAGATGTTGCGGGCTATACAATTTTATTGATGAAGTTGGTAACACGTTTTCAATTGTTTTTTCAAAGTTTAAAATTGGTTTTACAGTCAGCCCCTGGCAGTTGATCACCTGCCGATTACCGATGGTTGACTACCGACTATTAACCACCGACGACCCACCTTCGTGAGCTGACCACCGTCCATCGATCACTGACCCCCGACCACCGGCTACCAATCACATACCACCAAGCCTGTCCAATGACTGTTGATCATTGACCATTGACCATTGACCATCGACCATCGACCATCGACCATCGACCATCGACCATCGACCATCGACCATCGACCATCGACCATCGACCATCGACCATCGACCATCGACCATCGACCATCGACCATCGACCATCCACCATCCACCATCGACCATCGACCATCCACCATCCACCATCCACCAACCACCATCCACCATCCACCATCCACCATCCACCATCCACCATCCACCATCCACCATCCACCATCCACCACAGGCCGCCGATGATTGACCCCCTGACTGTTGATCATGGAACACCGTGCACAGACTACCGACTACAATCCGCAGATACCCGACCACCGACAGCCAATCACTGTTAACACATTAAACACAAAGCACCTATCACAGACGACATTTGATCCACTCTCATCGATCAGCACCTAGACC
>OZ024856.1:36040293-36065293 GCA_964017155.1 Oasisia sp. SBJ-2009
ATCACCAGCTGCTGAGGTCAAAAGTGGCTTTCAGAATACGACAAAAGCACAGCAGGCAAGGATCAAGTAAGCCGACCAAGCTCAACACAGCAAAACTAAGTATCACCAGCCATAGGGAAAGTTTTGAGCAGGAGATGGACAGTGCTCTCGCCCAATGGGAGGAGAAGGAAAACTCAACACCAGACGAGAAATGGGCAGCTCTGCAGCAGGTCGTGTACAACACAGCAAAGACATATCTTGGCAAGCCAGACAGAAAACACCAGGACTGGTTTGACCTCAACGACCAGGAGCTACAAACTCTTATGAGCAGAAGAGACCAAGCCCACCAGAGAGTGTTGCAAACCAGGAGCACTAGATCCACCACTGCAGCATATAAAGACGCCTGCAGACTGCTACAAAAACACACCCGTGCACTGAATTCAGACTGGTGGGAAAGGAAGGCAGTGGAGCTGCAGAGAGCTGCTGACAGTAACAACATGAAGGGCTTCTACAATGGACTGAAGGAAGTGTGGGGACCCAGAAAGAAGGGACCTGTTCAACTGAAATCAGCAGATGGAATGGAGACCTTCTCTGACAGCAAGAGAGTTGTGGCAAGATGGAGTGAACACTTCCAGAAGCTACTCAACGTCCCTGGAGACATAGATCCCGAAGCTTCGGACAACATCCCGCAGCGCATTATCAAGACAAGCCTAGATGAGATCCCAACTATGGATGAGATGGCTAAAGCAATCGCCGGCCTGAAAGATGGCAAAGCACCTGGAGGAGATGGAATTCCTGCAGAAGTATGGAAGCACGGAGGAGACAATCTGTTCAGCAGACTGCACCAACTAATCACCAATGCCTGGGAGGTGGGTTCTGTACCACAAGCATGGAAGGATGCCAGCATTGTAACCATCTACAAGAAAGGTGATCGAACAGACTGTGGGAACTATAGAGGAATCTCTCTTCTTTCCGTAGCAGGCAAGATCTTCGCCAGGATCCTACTCAACAGACTATCTACCCACATAACACCAGAGGTAGTTCCAGAGACTCAATGTGGCTTCAGAGGTAACCGGAGCACCGTGGTTATGATATTTTGTCTCCGACAACTACAAGAAAAGTGCATTGACCAGGACCGACCACTGTACATGGTATTTGTCGACTTCAGTAAGGCGTTCGATACAGTTGGGAGGACCGGGCTATGGCAGCTACTGAGGAAGTATGGATGCCCAGAGAAGTTCACAACAATGATCGAGACACTACATACCGGAATGATAGCGAATGTTTGTGTTGGAGGGGAAGTCTCGGAGTCGTTCAGTGTCACAAATGGGGTCAAGCAAGGATGTGTACTGGCCCCCACGCTGTTCTCCATCTTCCTATCAGCAATGCTCGATGATGCTTTCCGAGACATGGGGGATGGCGTCTACATAGAGCGCTGACATATTCAACGTCGCACACTTCAGAGCGAATACCAAGACTTCTCTATTCGCAGATGACAGTGCACTGGTTGTACACTCTGCTGAAGAGATGTAGAATATAGGGGATGCTTTCTCCAATGCGTCAAAGAAGTTTGGCCTGAAGATTAACATCAAGAAGACCGAGGTGCTGTACCAACCCAACTGTACAAGAACCCGAGAGGAGGATATCATGTTTGATGGAAACAAGTTGAACTCCGTTCTGGAATTCACCTACCTCGGAAGCACTATATCAAGTGATGGATGCATTGACAATGAAACACAGAAGAGGATGGCCAAGGCTAGTGCATCTTTCGGCCGACTACGCCAGAGACTCTGGAACAACCACCATGTGTCCGTGCGGGTTAAAGGCAAGATATACCGTGCAATCGTGTACAGACGACAGGTGAAAAAGCTGCATGCCTTCATGATGCGACATCTGCGATCGATCATGAGGATAACCTGGATGGACAAAGTGACAAACAAGGAAATACTAGAACGGACAGAGCTGCCATCTATGGAAGATCTTCTGATCAGAAAGAATCTCCGGTGGACTGGACACCTCATGAGGATGTCACCAGACAGGCTACCAAAGCAGGTTCTCTACTCCCAACTGTCTTCTGGTCAGAGAAAGAGAGGGCGCCCTCCTCTCCGGTTCAAGGATACCATCAAGAGAAACCTGAAGCTGAGATACATAAAGATCGACTCATGGACATCACTTTCACAGCAGAGAGATAAATGGAGAGCAACAGTCAAGTGATGGAAGCAGTCTTTGTCGCTTCGCGACCGACAGCCTGATGATATATATATATATATATATATATATATATATATATATATATATATATATATATATATATATATATTACACATAAGTAAATTGCACTTGTTCGTAAACAAAAACTCGTTTACAGGCAAGCTTGAAAGGTATATAGAGTGCAGCATATAATAATTGCACACTTTGTGCTCAATGAACAGTGCTGAATTAATTTATTTTTAATAATTTCTTATTCAAAATTAACCCTTCGCTTAGAACCTGTTTTTTTTTATTTGTTGTACTGTCAAATTCCCTTAATGAGTTTCGCCCTTATCGCAATACGAATATTGCACTCTATTGCTATACGACGTGGGAACTTGGACTTACCTGGAAGCGATAGACAGAGACAGCGATGCCGAGAGAGAACATGGCCGCGACAGACACGACGACAATGCCGATATACTGCATGAAACAATGTCACCACATGGATAGTAGGTAGTGAACACATCAATAGACACGTTCGAGGTACATGGGAACATATTTAGTCAGTATAGCTGTCTCTCTTGTTTTATTGTCTTCCTCCTGTTTACCTTCAAAGGGCATAATGCCGAGAAGAGATTGCACAGCAAAAGTGTGTTAGTTGTACTATTTTTGTATATCATAACAATCTATATATTAAGACCATGAATAAATTAGACACACCAGTTACGTTACTAAGCGGCGCTCCAGTACACGTCGCAAAACGTCTAATTGCGGTATTTGATTTATTTTTAATATTCTATGATCATAATTAAACTGCGCGATATTCCAATAGTTCAATTACACCAGACAACTTGTGTACCAGAATAAGAACACTCCTTCGTGTCCAAAAGTTTAATGAAAAATGAGTCTTTACTTTTCTTTTAATCGACATTACTTTTAATTAATATACATTTTTTATTTAACCGTATGCCGTCATGTCATCAGAAGTACGCTTTATTATACACTAATGACCCTAACAATATATCGAATAAATACCGTTTCGTGCCCCAAATAATCCCGCGTAGACAGAGTTTATTTAGCACGGATTCGATCTGCCAATTGTATCTGTATATGGCATAGTTATTAATGATTAATAAATCCTAATTCTGAGCAAATAAAGGCAATAATTACAAGCAATACCTACATTAACAGGATTGTGTACATTACAAAGAGCTCAAAGTTCTCGACGGATCCTTTTAGTTATAATTTGGGACACGAAAGAACCATTGTTCGCGTCTAAAGAATCCCTTCTAGAACTAAGTGGCCTTGCCGGACGTCACGTACAATAACCAAAAGATCTGCGTCTTCCCGATAGGCGCTGTAAGCGCCGAGGATGCCTAAATTGACGAGAAATGTTCCGATGACGAGTAGTCCAATACCAGCGGCTTCCGAGAAGTGAGACGCCGAAATAATCAGGTGCGAACTGTTTGGAATACGAACGTCGACAAGCCAGTATATGCCGATCCCAAACATACACAAGCCATACGCCTAGCGGGCAACAAAACGACGATTCAACTGTACGGAACGGATAGGTGAGGGAATAATATATATATATATATATATATATATATATATATATATATATACATATATATATATATAATATATATATATATATATATATATATATATATATATTATATTATATATATATATATATATATATATATATATATATATATTATATATATATATATATATATATATATATATATATATATTGGAAGATAACAGCGCGTAAATGGTAAATGAAGGCGACCGAGATGAATGTAACGTTTATATGCAGCCATTTAGATACACGACCACAGGCTCACAGAGACAAACGTACACATGTTCATATACAGTTGCACACACCCACACACAGTGCGCACGCACACACCCCCATTTGCATACATATGCATATATACATACGTACATACATACACACACATACATACATTTAGTCGTCGTTCTTCTTAGTATATTATTTATATTATAAAATGTGTAATTGTTACGAAAATAATCATCTATATCTGCCTATGTGCCTGTCTGTCTGTACGGTTTACGTCACTTTTCTGAAAGGTTGCCGAGAACGCGCACTGTGCATACGATACTGTTAACTTCCGACATAATTAAAATAGAAAAAACACAACATGACATTAAAGAAGACGACAACCCAACTCACCGAAAGAACAACGTTGATGAATTCGAAAACGAACTTCATGTGCATCGGTGGAAGATGAGACTACGGGTAACTGCGGGGTTAGCGACGGACACACAATGTGGCTTCAGAGGTAACCGGAGCACCGTGGATATGATATTTTGTCTCCGACAACTACAAGAAAAGTGCATTGAGCAGGACCGACCACTGTACATGGTATTTATTGACTTCAGTAGGGCGTTCGATACAGTTGGGAGGACCGGGCTTTGGCAGCTACTGAGGAAGTATGGCTGCCCAGAGAAGTTCACAACAAATATCGAGGCACTACATACCGGAATGATAGCGAATGTTAGTGTTGGAGGGGAAGTCTCAGAACCGTTCAGTGTCACAAATGGGGTCAAGCAAGGTTGTGTACTGGCCCCCACGCTCTTCTCCATCTTCCTATCAGCAAATGCTCGACGAGGCTTTCCGAGACACGGGGGAAGGCGTCTACATACAGTCCAGACAGAGCGCTGACCATTCAACATCGCACACTTCAGGGCGAAGACCACGACAACTCAGGTACTGATGAGGGAGCTGCTATTCGCAGATGACAGTGCACTGGTTGCACACTTTGCTGAAGAGATGCAGAAAATAGTGGATGCTTCTCCAATGCGTCAAAGAAGTTTGGCCTGAAGATTAACATCAAAAAGATCGAGGAGCTGTACCAACCCAACTCTACAAGAACCCGAGAGGAGGATTGGAGGTTGATGGAAACAAGCTGAATTATGTTCTGGAACTCACCTACCTCGAAGCAGTATGTCAAGTAATGGCTGCATTGACGATGAAATACAGAGGAGGATGGCCAAGGCTAGTGCATCTTTCGCCCGACTACGCCAGAGACTCTGGAACAACCACCATGTGTCCATGCGGGTTAAAGGCAAGATATACCGTGCAATCGTGCTGTCCACCCTCCTATACGGAATCGAGGCCTGGACAGTTTACAGACGACAGGTGAAAAATCTGCATGCCTTCATGATGCGACGTCTGCGTTCGATCATGAAAATAACCTGACTTAATGGACAAAGTGACAAACAAGGAAATACTCGAACGGACAGGGCTGCCATCTATGGAAGATCTTCTGATTAGAAAGAAACTCCGGTGGACTGGACACCTCTTGAGGATGTCACCAGACAGGCTACCAAAGCAGGTTCTCTACTCTCAACTGTCTTCTGGTCACAGAAAGAGAGTGCGCCCTCGTCTCCGGTTCAAGGATACATTTCAAGAGAAACCTGAAGCTGAGAGACATAACGTTTGACTCGTGGACATCACTCTCACAGCAGAGAGATAAATGGAGAGCAACAGTCAAGTGATGGAAGCAGTCTTTGTCGCTTCGCGACCGACAGCATGTGGATGATGATGATGATGATGATGATGGTGATGATAGCAACTGGCAGACACAGGCTCCACTGTACAATCAGAGCACGTTGTGAACTTAAACTGACACAAACGCGAGAAGACAAGTCGGGAGCACAGAAAACCAGCCAAACTGACAGAGATATACATGAAAACATACATGCATTCGTGTATACAAGCGTATATATGTACGCATGTATATTAGTGCGTATAGACATGCACGCAGCGCGACCACGCAACGGTATATTGTAAACCCATGTGTAGTGATAAGAGGAGATAACACAAGAGAAAAGCATCGAACACAGCTCCCGCCTTCAGACACCAACAAATGACTTGCTTCCGTTACGCTGAGAACGATTACTGACAGTAGTGAACGATCGGTTCCATCTACTTTCGAAATGACAGCCGAACTTGCTGTGATCATCAGACAACATCCGTATGCATTGATTGTAGACGACATCTTTACACAGACACATTGTGTTCTCATGCTTTCATCACATTACGCAGTCGTGTGGCTTCAGTTTATATTATATATTAATGCAAATTTTACACACGAAATCACGGAGATTCAGAAAATTGTCTGAACAATAGAAAATGGAATAGTATATGCTAAAAATATGTCATGTGTTGTACGTAAATTAATCAGGTTATGTTTATGTTGTTCGCGTATACTGCTTACGTTGGAGCCACCTGTGTACGAAACCCACATCGCCTTTTGCCAGTGAGTTTTGAATTAGTTCACTCCATGTTGCTTCAGTGCACTAAGCTGTATGACTAAGCACCTTGCTATAAGCATAGGTGGATATTTGTTTAGGAATAACTTTCGCGATTCATGCATTAATTGCAGTGTGGCTGGATGCTTCTTAGAGAAGTGGGAATGGTGTTCGATGAACATGTCAGCAGGTAATCAAGTATGACGCCTTTGATAAAGCCTCTCAATCGGATTCAGCGATATATGATAACTTACCTTTGTTTTTTCTTGTATTAGGCACTTCCACGTGACCAGGAAACTAGGCAACCGGCCGAAGCCATTTGCGTGACGTCACAAACACAAACCGTTTATATATCACTGGCTATTCAAATAAATGTTGTTTGGAATATTATGAAGGTGCCACCAACCTGGAAATTTGACGTGGAATAACATGTTCAGTGCAATATTGGATCGCCGGTTCATGTAAAAGATAAGTTCTTCTATAGCGCAATATTCACTTTTTAGGACTACATATATATGCCTACGATTTCTAGTTTACTACAATGATGTTATGTTCAATCTAACACCATCTCGAATTCTCTTAAATCCGTTCAATCGTGCTGAAGTCTTTGCGCAAATTATGTTCGTACACAATTGTTAATCGTTGTGAGTACCTAGGTATTTGTGAACTGAAAGAGCGAATACTGGGAGAGGTTGCTTAAGATTCGACATCGCAGCGCAGAATTACAACTTAGGGTTAGTTTCATGAATTCGCGTAACACTACACGCAACTAGGCGGTGAACTGGTCGTTGCTAACAGCGACTAGTCGATGTAGCTTACGGCCGGTTTCATTAGACCATTTTTTGCATTTGCATTACTAAATCTACGTAGAATTGTCATGGTACCGGTAAGCATATACGGCTATATAGGGTTAATTACTATCTCAGTGTATGGTTAAAATGAATTCAGTGCATGTTGGAATAATCTAGTCATATATGGTCTTGTACATGTTGTTCTGCAAGGAACGTTGACGTCGTTGTTGAGATGTATGAATAAAATCAAACACAGATTGCACAACAGATATTTGTCTCGGTTTTTAGGCGTGTATAACTCGAATAATAGCGTGTTTCTCTATAACGCAGTTCGCCGTTTTAATACTTTTTATTCTATATTCAAAGCAATTTGTCAATCAATTTGCTTTCATAGGTTTGATGAAATACATGAATGGTGCTTTCACAAAAATGCAAGTATACATTTTACTCTTGGAATCATGTCATACAATTGGGTCCACACAACTGTAGTGGATACGTCTACAGCTCATGCGTACTTCCAGTGAAGACACACAGCGCGAAACAAATCGATACCCATCAACCAGACAGATAACACACGAGCAGCCTCACCAACAAATGTGTAATAAGATGTTAAACATCACAAATCAGGGGAGAAATATATACAGACATCTTGGTAAGAAGGAGAGAATAAGTACGAAGACGGAATTGGTCCTGGGCTGAGCACGTCAGTAGAATACGAGATGACAGATGGATAATTTTGTAATTTTGTGTGTGTTACGTTCTCCTGAATTTAAATTTGAAAAGTAAAATAGTCGGTCGCGCGCAACGACGCTTTTGTGTAGAACAATGAAGCAGTTCATGTGGGAGTAATCTGAAATACACTCTACATGCATCTGCCCGCATAGTTTTCGTTAGAATTTTGAACGACCGTGCTGCAAGTGCGTGATTAATGTTGACATATGGAACTAAAGCATTCAAACTTATATGCCATATCAAGATATGGTTGTGTACTTATTCTATATACTCCCGAAAGATCCGGTGAAACAAAATTGTCAAATATGTAAACAGGCGTGTCGAAAACCAGCGCGAGTTTACTCATGCGTGTCGCTGTCGCTGGGTGTATTATTATGTGTGACGGAGTGTCCGTTATTCGGCCTATGTTTACCAATTCGTTGTTAGTAATCTCAGATGTTTACGTACTCGCAGCGTTCGTTCGCAAACATTTACCACCAGGGTTAAATGACGCCCAGGGAACAGTTTATTGCAACTTTTGTTTCCAAAATAAATGGTCTTTGGTCTGATTCTTCACAGACACAGGACTACGCCCTGTTAGTAGTAATAGTACAATTTATGAGTATAGCACTCGATTCAATAGTCTTGCTCTCAGGCACTTTAGATGCAAACATAAATATTAGTTAAGATTATATGATATATTACGACAAACAAAACAGCATTCTAAACATATAGGCATATATGAAATAGTAAAACAAAATAAAACTTTCATTGTACTACTTATTATACATGTATGTCAGCGTGCAAAGAATATACGCTAAACTATAATAACATCAACTATTTTAAAATAATAATCATAATTGTATTGTGTAAGGGTAAATGCATTAACAGTCCATTAGTTGATATGTTAAAATATTAAAGACGTGTTGCAAAGAGAACTGGAAAGAGTTAAAACTATGTGCGATGTACTTAGTGGTCTCAGCTAGAACCTATCGAGTATCTAGTGCCAGTGGCTGAAGGTACCATGGCCAGCCTGGATAGCATGTTTAAATAATGAGATGTGTTTTCAGATACCATGCTTGTACCTTGAACAAAACTGTAATTTTATTATTTTATGGCAAAACCAAAAGAGTGCTTGCGTTGTCGTAAAACGGATCTTCCATTACTAAGTGCAGCAGTTTGTAGTTTTAAGACGTTTTGCGGGGGAAGCAGTTGGTAGTTTTCTGGGAGCCCCAGCCTCAGGATACAGGTTATGTTTTCATGACAACTGACGACATACCGATGTTTAATGAGCATATATTAACAGCGAGTACGTGAAAATATGAAACTCACAATCATGGTAAAGACCAGGTACAGGATTTAGGTGATATCGCACGTACAACTGATGTATACAGAAGCCCCCCAGTGCCCAATACGGGTGCATGACCCATTCAAACGAACGTGTTTGCCCCTGTGTGTGATCTGTTACTTACCCTGGCGTAGACACCAGATAGACGGGATCACCGGCTTTTAGTGTCTCTTCCGAAAGACACAGGCACATGTGGGGTGAACGAACTTGCCTAAGTTTCGAGACGGCGGCAGGTGGGATTGAACCACCGTCCCCTGGATTGACAGTCCGGCGCTCTACCGCTTGAGCCCCGCTGCACACTATACCGACAGGCCATGATACTTAGTCGCAATTCATTTTATGTTCTCGAGTACTGAATCTGTATGACGAAAAGCAAGACCTCATGTAATAAGATCCGTGTCCTATTGGACCACGGACCGTTTTATACACTTTCTCTGTTTATCTATACCCTATTTGTATTTGCCACACAAAATATGAATTTGTCTATTTTGTTATTTGCCCTTCTATTTTATTTTATTTCCCTAGTTTTCCAGTTGTATTTTGGTCACTCATTGTTGGTATTCGGGATTAACCTTGGTCTGACTTTTCGGGGCACGTGTTTTTAAAGAATGTCGGCTCAAATGTGTGAGTTTTCTAAGACGACGATCTACACGACGTAGTTTCTCTGCCTGTTGCGTTTTTTCTACGAGTTTAATATCCATCGCCTGCATCGCAATATCCCTCAACCGTTTTATCTCAGTCATACTTGGCGTAGCCGTATCTACCTTTCGTATTACCTTCCAACTAATTACATAGATTGTGTTATTAAAGGTATAACTGTAACATACCTAAATAATCAATTCAAGTTCCCGAAATATACCCTTCTATGGGGAAACGATTTCTCATCTCTGTCGTGATGGGAAACATCAAGCGTGGAATTACGTACGTGATTATTGGATATAATACGCTACCATATGCAAAATATAATCATTATTTGACCATTGAATAGCTGTGGGAATTTGTTAATATAAGTAGAGTATAGGTCTTTGTAATTGAATGATATTTATGTTTGTGTTAATTTGACTTAGTCATGTTCATATTAATATAGCGTCCATTGCATTGTGTTTAGAAGTATTTCACAACGTCTACAAGTGTCCTAAATAGCCTCGCTGTATGTCTCGTTTCCACATGTAGACTAGTTAAAGACCCTCCTATCGTCCGTGTCACGTGTTTATCTGCCCACGCTCTCATTCACCTGTAAGGGTGGGGGTATTATTAGCAACACTGCCGAAGCGATAAGGCATTGTTATATGCTTATCAAAGTCACGACTTTAACGTCGCCTGGAGCAAGTGAACAGAAGGCCGACATCTCTATTCAGTGAAGGGTCTCCACCTTCACTTACTAGATGACGGTCAAGCGTTTCTACCAGTCCTGGTCCAGCTCGTGTGACATGATTAGATCGTGTGTCACACACTTAGCGTTTGTCTGCTAAAGAAGTTCACAGAAAGCGATTAAAATATAGTTACATTATATACACCATTCAATGCGGATTCTTAAAATGTAAATACAATGTAAACAAACAAAAGCCGGATCTTCACTATCGTGTCTACACTTTATTTCTTCTCTACTGTTTTGTTTCTTCTGACCCTAAACCAACCGTTGTCCAATGATAATGATTTATTGGTTAACGTACTATACATATCCAGAGACACACACGTTTTCTGCGTCCGTAATTAACCCGATATGAGAATGTTGACAATGTCTGGACAATAACACAGATACACAGTTAAAACAGGGTGTGTTCTGCAACTTCGGTCGAAGTCAACACGACTTTCATGCAAATTCACCAACAATTCAGTGTCCCAAAATTAAAGCACAATGCACGTCATACTGCCAACACGACCTGGTTATTGATAAATGACCATGGGTAAGTTGTCAATTGTCATCCTACTAGCTATTGTAGAGCCTTGACAGCACGTGAACAGGGCGAAGTTCTGACCATACTTTGGCCTCGAAGGACTTATACTCGCCTACGCATTTGGCCATCAGGAGTCAAAGAGGCCAGCACAATTCTCGCATGCGGTCGCATTGTTAAACCGTGAATAGCTTGGAATGTCATATCTGCATTGGCGTCACGCAGCAAACGCCCTTAAAAGCATGCAATGTGCGTCGCTGGAGGCAATCCATTAACTCGACTGTCAGAAGTATTTGTGTGGTCTAGGGTGGAGGTATATTGACTTATTCTGAGAGGTAACAAATACGTATTAACACAGTCCCTGTTTACTGCGAAGGGGTCTTGAATTAAGGGCATCGCTATGTTTCGAACGACACCGCTGCTGATCCATACAGGTAGACGTGTATTATTAGTTAAAGTATTTCTCAGAGAGTATGGTAACTGACAGGAACAGGTTATTGTCCACTTACTACACACGTGCGTGTGCGTGTGCGTGTGCGTGTGCGTGTGCGTGTGCGTGTGCGTGTGCGTGTGCGTGTGCGTGTGCGTGTGCGTGTGCGTGTGCGTGTGCGTGTGCGTGTGCGTGTGCGTGTGCGTGTGCGTGTGCGTGTGCGTGTGCGTGTGCGTGTGCGTGTGCGTGTGCGTGTGCGTGTGCGTGTGCGTGTGCGTGTGCGTGTGCGTGTGCGTGTGCGTGTGCGTGTGCGTGTGCGTGTGCGTGTGCGTGTGCGTGTGCGTGTGCGTGTGCGTGTGCGTGTGCGTGTGCGTGTGCGTGTGCGTGTGCGTGTGCGTGTGCGTGTGCGTGTGCGTGTGCGTGTGCGTGTGCGTGTGCGTGTGCGTGTGCGTGTGCGTGTGCGTGTGCGTGTGCGTGTGCGTGTGCGTGTGCGTGTGCGTGTGCGTGTGCGTGTGCGTGTGCGTGTGCGTGTGCGTGTGCGTGTGCGTGTGCGTGTGCGTGTGCGTGTGCGTGTGCGTGTGCGTGTGCGTGTGCGTGTGCGTGTGCGTGTGCGTGTGCGTGTGCGTGTGCGTGTGCGTGTGCGTGTGCGTGTGCGTGTGCGTGTGCGTGTGCGTGTGCGTGTGCGTGTGCGTGTGCGTGTGCGTGTGCGTGTGCGTGTGCGTGTGCGTGTGCGTGTGCGCGTGCGCGTGCGCGTGCGCGTGCGCGTGCGCGTGCGCGTGCGCGTGCGCGTGCGCGTGCGCGTGCGCGTGCGCGTGCGCGTGCGCGTGCGCGTGCGCGTGCGCGTGCGCGTGCGCGTGCGCGTGCGCGTGCGCGTGCGCGTGCGCGTGCGCGTGCGCGTGCGCGTGCGCGTGCGCGTGCGCGTGCGCGTGCGCGTGCGCGTGCGCGTGCGCGTGCGCGTGCGCGTGCGCGTGCGCGTGCGCGTGCGCGTGCGCGTGCGCGTGCGCGTGCGCGTGCGCGTGCGCGTGCGCGTGCGCGTGCGCGTGCGCGTGCGCGTGCGCGTGCGCGTGCGCGTGCGCGTGCGCGTGCGCGTGCGCGTGCGCGTGCGCGTGCGCGTGCGCGTGCGCGTGCGCGTGCGCGTGCGCGTGCGCGTGCGCGTGCGCGTGCGCGTGCGCGTGCGCGTGCGCGTGCGCGTGCGCGTGCGCGTGCGCGTGCGCGTGCGCGTGCGCGTGCGCGTGCGCGTGCCTGTGCCTGTGCCTGTGCCTGTGCCTGTGCCTGTGCCTGTGCCTGTGCCTGTGCCTGTGCCTGTGCCTGTGCCTGTGCCTGTGCCTGTGCCTGTGCCTGTGCCTGTGCCTGTGCCTGTGCCTGTGCCTGTGCCTGTGCCTGTGCCTGTGCCTGTGCCTGTGCCTGTGCCTGTGCCTGTGCCTGTGCCTGTGCCTGTGCCTGTGCCTGTGCCTGTGCCTGTGCCTGTGCCTGTGCCTGTGCCTGTGCCTGTGCCTGTGCCTGTGCCTGTGCCTGTGCCTGTGCCTGTGCCTGTGCCTGTGCCTGTGCCTGTGCCTGTGCCTGTGCCTGTGCCTGTGCCTGTGCCTGTGCCTGTGCCTGTGCCTGTGCCTGTGCCTGTGCCTGTGCCTGTGCCTGTGCCTGTGCCTGTGCCTGTGCCTGTGCCTGTGCCTGTGCCTGTGCCTGTGCCTGTGCCTGTGCCTGTGCCTGTGCCTGTGCCTGTGCCTGTGCCTGTGCCTGTGCCTGTGCCTGTGCCTGTGCCTGTGCCTGTGCCTGTGCGTGTGCGTGTGCGTGTGCTTGTGCTTGTGCTTGTGCTTGTGCTTGTGCTTGTGCTTGTGCTTGTTCGTGTGCGTGCGCGTGCATGTGCATGTGTGCGTGCGTGTGTGTTTGTATGTATATGCTCAACAACTGCAATTAGCAAAACAAATATTTCAATAGACCAATGCCGCAAACACATTCTTTCATAACGTCCGTATTGTCATGTTTGCCAGAGCTCAACTTTGGAGAGGTGAATCAAGCGGCGAACGGGCAGAGCGTACTGTTGTTCTCTCCATCCGTCTCTATAGCTTGTCCTAGTTAACGTCTTGTCAATACAAAATTGTTGACGTCACGCGAAGTTAATGACAAGTCGACTATAAATGTTGTCACGCGTTTGTGCACAAATAGCTACAGGTGTCCGCGTGATTGAGTTCCAACGAAGCAGGTTCCTTATTCGGTTGTACATGGCGGACACCACTAATGATTTATTCATGAATCAATAGGTAATGCAACAAATTATACATAGCGAAGAACAAATGTATACATTTATATACCTGACCAATATACGGTCAAATAGTTGTATTTATTTGCACACCCGGTAATGGGTCATTTTAGGACAACAAGAAAGACACACTTTTAGAACAAACTGACAATTTGCTCACTATTCGTATCACATCTAGACGTGAATGCGTGGGGCATTTTATTAGAACCAAACTCAAATTGCCGCAGTCGTACGTTGACGCAACGTTCAACAACTAACACGATTTTGGTGCGGTGTTGTGGTAATAACAAGGACATGTACGACCTACCGACACTCGTTATGTAAGCGTTCTATCACCATCATTATTAACCTCACAGTAACGGGAACCAGGTTAATACTTATTGTAGGCGTACTCCAGATAGCCGCTTTCCCTTTCATCCAGTATTTGAATGTATACGTGTTCAATGTCATAAACTCGTGTTTATAACATTACTTGCCAACGACAACGTGTTTATGTTTTGTTTGATCCAAAAATCAGTTTACAAACTACATATTAATGAAATAAGGATTCATAGAAGTATAGTTTTTAAGCCATGTGAAATTCATGACAGAAAACCATTATCGCATGGTGTCTATTTCTTTCTGAACTAATGTTTAGAAACAAATATTTATTATCTTATAAGGTGCAATCTGATTGTTGGGTTAAGTGGGTTGGACGGACCTGGAATGCGGTAAAAGGTTTGATTCAAAAAATCATATATAGGGCCTACCTATATTACGATCACAACCTAGCCCTAGGTGGACAACCTTAAACATAAGTTACAGGAAACATGTGATTACCCTTAAAACAGCCAACGAAACTCAAAATCGAACCAGCGTTGTAACATCTTCCAATTAGTGTTGCCAACTCCGCGATTTGCTCGCTGGTTTAGACTTGTTCCGCGGGAACAAATAATTAGCTGTTGCAGGTTGCAGTTTTTTGGACTTTTTTAGTGATGATTTTTACGTCATGTGTTGCATTAAGAGCCGTCATATTCTACGTCTCATAATAAATACTGTGAACAACCAATTCAAAGCCTCCTAATGTTTTTGAATACACTGATACAGCCACACGCATTGCCATTGGCATTGCCAATTCGACGTGACCACCCGGTTGTCGACACATAAGGGTAGCGAAACGATAAAGCATTTATGGTATAAATACCACGGGCTGTTCATAAGGATTTATATAACCTTTCAGCAAGTTATTTGTCGCAAATTAACACGAGGCAAACAAGTTTTGAGGCATGTTTCAATAGCAAGCGTAAACCATGTGATCGTAGCGCGCTATAATCCGTGACAGTGACTTAAACAAACGTAATATTTTAATGTATTGAACGACATTTCAAGCAACTCTTCGCAGTAATCATCACAGGAGAGTTAACGAACAGCCCGTTGTAATTATACCAAAACAGCTTTGTCGTTTTGCTGCACATTGATGATTTTACATTTATCGCGCATGCGCAGAAACGTCAATCGGAATGTTTTTAACGACCGGAAAAATGTAAGCGCGACAACGTTATTATGAACACCATGTACATAAAGTTCACCGTAGGACAGTAGGTGGCGCACAACTACAAGGAATGAGGGAATCATCCACTCACCATAAGGTAAATACGGTGTGCGTGATGTAATTGAAATTAATTTCCCCTTTATTGGTAGGTGGTGTGTCGTTGACAACTTTTAGAATGTAGCATTACTTGGGGGGTCTAGTTTTTGGCTAGTTTTCGATGGTCACTGGGCTTGAAATTTTGTGTTGCCCTGGCACCACTGCTTCCGATATCTATTTTGCCATTTTTCGAGCGATAGTACCAGTTTATGGCGGTTCATCAACGCTACCTAATGATCAGGTTCATACCACAAACATTCCCAAATTATTTTAGCAGTATGTTGATGTTTAAAATAACCTTAATTATTAAAACTTGGCATATAAGACCGATATCCTGGTCAGTAAATGTATAATTATGTGTCCTAAGTTTGCGCATCGAAACATGGACGCTTCGATTCGATATTCCGGGCCCACCTCGAAACAATTTCTGAGTTAGTCTTACATTTATATAATATATCTGCATGTATAGACCGCAATTACACATAATGCCAGGCATACATTGTCTAAAATGTTATGTATTGTGTGACACATTTGTGGCCCAAACAGTTCGTGTCTGCGCAGTTGTAGCCGTGGGTTACTTTAGTCTTTAGTCTAACTTATAAAAAATCCGTTAACTTAAAAAGGCAGATAGGTTTCAAACATGCGTTAATGCGCAATAATGTTATAATGTAAATATATGGGATTATGTGAAATGGTGGAAGTATGCATTCAGTGTAAACAAACAAATACTATGCGATGTCGTGGAATATGTTACGCATTAACATAGAATACTAGTATTAGAAACACTGATTCTGTGTCTGTGATTGCGGCCTGTTTTGCAATACAGTACAACAATATAAAGAAAACCTAAATTCGCAGGAACTTCATTCAAGAAGTCGACTTTCCAAAATAACTTGCAATTGTATTATCATTAGAGGGCAATACAAATTTTAAACTAGTGCTTGGAGTTAATATAAATACAGAGTGAACGTGCCTCTGCACAGAAACTCCTATCAAGTATAATATACATGGCGTTTTAAATATGCCAACTCATATTTAGCATTCATTGTCATATTTCTATGTTTTATTTTAACGTACATGGGAAACGTATAGATGGTGAAAGTGTATCATTGCAACGAGAAGATAATATGCCAAGGACCTAATGTGTACACTGGCAATAGGGATTACACCATCTAGTCATCTGGGGATGTGTGGATGTCATACTTGATGATGACAAAAACACCTTTTGGTTATAGGGGCATGTTGTTTGAGTGTCGATTGCATGTTTCCAGTAACGTTTCCTCGAGGATATCCACCTAGATAATGAGCCTAGATATATGTAGATATGATTTCTTTCGAGTCAAATTTTTTACAGCATTCCATGTATATTTTCAGCAAAAGAACTGCATTTGCCCCCCCCCCCCCCCCCGGTAGTAATACTATAAGTAGAAGGAACGTTGTGGATGAACAGAAGTACAAGCCCACCCAAACGACCCTTGCTAGTGAACGGTCAGAATCGGGTGTGGTCTTAGCTGACCTTCCCGAAAGAACGGACATTTGCTAAGTGCCGCCCGTGTTGTTGTCACGCTCGACTGATCAGCCGTTGTCGCCTCGCTCCAGCGCGCTATATAAGCTCGTCGCAGTCGCGTTTGTGACAACTGTTCGGTCACGATGGTGTCGGTACAGAGTCTCCTTGTCGGGTCGGTCCTCCTCCTGGCCTTTGGCAGGAGCCACGCAGTTGCCGAAGACAACTTCTGCTCGAAGGTTTCTGGTGACTGGAGCACGATGAAAGAAAAGATCGAGTCGCTGAAGAGCGAGTCTGAGGCAGTTGCTCAGCTCAACACCAACCTGCAGTCTCTTAACACCAGGATGAACGATCTGGAAGCTAAAGGTAGGTGTGTCGTAGCCGGGTGCTGGAGACGTGTGAGAGGCGTCGTGTGGACAGTATATGGCCTACAGACGATGTGGTATTGTTAATGGACCGAATATGTAATTGTCTAAATCTACATCTATGTAGCAACGAGCAATGTTCAGCAAAACTATTAATGAATAACTTCACAAGAATAATTGTGCTTACTCTCAATTCTAATTTGTTATTTGAAACAATAACAGTCACAAATCCCGGTTATGCTTACTTTTCGAGGCGGTCAGTTGTTTGCTATAATATGTTGATGTTGGAAAATCGCTGCGATAATTTTTGCGCCACTGGTCACTGAGCGTGACGACGTATATTGTGTGTATTCCCCCTGCTTGAGGCTCCCTGCCTAATAAACGTGGTCTCCTTCATACCCCACTGGATAGTGGACGGTGTTTTATGGTAGGTGTTTACGACACGTTGGTTCATAACCGTCCATCCGTTAGTGCCCGCTGCATATATTGAAATAAATTACACAGCTGGCTGTACAAGAACAGATCCCACTGGATATACTGCGTAGACCGCAGCCCATAGCGGCTTATAATGTGTTGACGCGTCTCGCTTCAGTGAACAAAATACACACTACTGTAAACCCATGCATATTATTCTGGGAGTAGCACCAGTGAAGTTTGATTTACTTGCGGTATGAACAGTCCTTTGCAGCACAGACGTAGGTTTATTTTTTAACTAACATAGACCAACATTTGCGGGAAACAATTGGTTTAGATAAGAATAAATATTCCATTCAAAACAAAGATGGAATGGTTGCTCGATTGCTAACCACATCGGCTATCGAGTAATTATTAATTATGTGAGATATGATAACAGTAACATATTTGTTAAATATTGTCGGTGGCCTACCGCTACGATAACTTCACGCGTGGCTGGTCAATGAGAACAATTACTGAACAAGGGGGGTTAGTCAGACGTATCGGCACGCGCTGGTACACAAGCCGGCGTACATGTTATATATTGAAACCAAGAACAACTTTTTTTATCAGTTCTAGTGTAATATGTTTAATATGATCATGATGCATAATAGATTTATAATGTGCATCATACTAGTTGTTTTCAACCACAATTCGTGGCAGTCAGAGTGATGAGACCACGTCGGACACGTATGTCACTCAAGTACACACGCTCTAATCGGCCCCTTTACTCGCTCGCATTTGCACACTCACGCATCATGTGCGCGCAGGCATACACACATTTATACACACACACAGCCAAACATACTCACACGCCCCCACCCCTCACCCACCAACACACACACGCACACGGACACGCACACGCGCACACGCAAACGCGCACGCGCACGCACACGCACACGCACACACACACACACACACACACACACAGAAACACTCACGATTTGCATTTGCTGAACTTGGTGACATAAGGAAAACGTCACAATTCCAACTTGGTCCTCATGCAATACTATATAGTGCTACGTCTACTTTAATTAATAGGTATTGCATTGTTTCAGTCGCAGCGTGCAACTGTGGCAGTAACGGAGACGGAGGCGCCACACAACCAACACAGAAAACATCAACGACCAAGGCGCCTTCCGGCACCACTGTAACAGTTCCTCCACACACAGGAAGTGTTCCAAACACAGGCACGTGTGACCGCAGTGGCTTCTTTTAGTTCTTTACTAGGAATAACTCATTGATTGACTGCTTAATTGAAGTACATGCATACATATTAAGAAAGTGTTATATACATTTAATAAAGTGTGGTTAAAAGAGTAAAACACACAAAACATTTATTTACAAAATGGTAATAATGATAAATAGCAATTAATAATTAATAATAAATGACAAAGTATGATACATAAATTAATCTTATACAATAAAATGATATAACAACATAAACATGTGACTACGCTAACACAGTGTAAAAATAGACAAGTTTGCAATTTCACATGAACAGTTTGTTAAATTTATAAAACAAAGCTGGAGGGTTATTGTAAGGTGTAACATCTAGATTGTATTACGCAATCAAGCTGTAATTAATATGTAGTGACATCTATTGTAATCTATCACTGCTATGCAATTGCAGGAACTTACAATCTGTCGGAAGTGCTGCATAAATCGATCTTGTTCTACGAGGCTCAGAGATCTGGAGATCTTCCGGATAATAACCGTATTCTGTGGAGACATGACTCCGCCCTGGGCGATAAGGGTAACAATGGCGAAGATCTGACAGGCGGTTGGTACGATGGTAAGTAGATAATTATAACTGATACGTAGTAAATAATACTTACGATAATTAAATAACTGGTATTTATACTAATATTGTAAAGAGTGCGTCACTGAAAAGTCTTAAAGCAATGTATAAGCGTTGATACAGTATTACGCTAAATAATTAGCCCTTACTTTCCTATTGTGTGTTATATTGTGCCCTATGACTATTCTAAACTTGTCGTTTCTGCAATGAATGTTCACAGTAGTGTTTATCGCCGGATAAACACTATTGCAATACATGTTGGCCTTTCATACTAAACTGTGGAAACTATACTGTATTATCTTAAGTATCACAGACGATATGGAAATGGGTATAAAGTAACTGTTACATTGGAAATATTAATATTAATTCGTTGAATGATCAGACTCTTCGTTGACCGCCAATATATTGGGGTACATTAATATCCATTTGAAGTCATAACACATGCATTACTTCTAAATCGACGGGTTTAGAGGTATTACACAAGTTTAGAGGTATTACAAATTGTATTTCCTGTATACTTTCAGCCGGCGACTACGTTAAATTCGGCCTGCCGATGGCATACAGCGTGACAATGTTGTCTTGGGGTTTGATTGAATATCGCGACGCTTACGAAGCTGCTGGCGAACTCGCCTACGGTCTGGACTGCATCAAGTGGCCGCTGGATTACTTCATCAAGGCTCACGTTGGCAAAAACAAGTTTTACGGACAGGTTTGTTGGACAGATCACCTCTACTGGCACGAGCGCGCATTTCTTAAGAGAGTTAACGTAGTTTGTTTACGACATTATCACTTACTCTCCTGTGTCTTATGGGCAGCTATTGTCTTATTTCTGTGGAGTTCAACACCAATCAAAAAGTGTTACATTATTATGTCAAAGTTGGTTATGGTTCGCAGCATCCTTGCGTAACATCCACCTTGCTGTTTTGAGTACCTCTGTTAATATCCACCATTCGCACTTGTGCAAGAACACATACTGTAGTATTAGACATATCTAAGATAGCTCAACTTCATCTCGTGTCCACTGCGTGTAGAAAAGCACCAGTACGAAAGTAACAGTTTGAATAAAACTCAATGTAAATTAACTAAGTAAGTTGCTCAGGTAGGAGCTGTATAAATGGTTATTTGTTTTGAGTGTGTCACTTCTATCAGTTGTCATAATTACGTGCAGGACATTAAAACCCAAACAGTACGTAAAACAAATATTACCATCTCAATAAGTGGATATTTGGTTCATCAGTAGTGTCTCTCGAATTTGTTTTCATAAACTCCGATATGTTGCGTTCTGCATAGGTGGGTGACGGAGGGGCTGACCACAGTTTCTGGGGTCGACCTGAGGACATGAACATGGCCCGTCCCGCCTTCCTGCTCGACGAGAGCCACGGCGGCACTGAGGTGGCGGCAGAGACGGCAGCAGCCATGGCTGCAGCGTCCATCGTCTTCAGACCAACAGGTACCAGATGAATGATGTATTAGTTTTGTCTCTGTAACTCATCACGTCTTCCGTATGTTTGTTGTATGGTTCACATGGGTCGTTCCGTTCTGCCTAAGGTTTTCCTCCACTCAATCAGGTCTGTAATATTTCCATTTCTCGCATGCATGCCAGCCCATTCAACATATCTCTTGACGCTGCCGTTCCCTCTGAGTGTTGGTCTTCAACGCCCTGCTTTCCCCCACACTTTCTACTTTTCTTGCTCTAATTGCAAGTCTTAATTACCGATACTACGCACGTGTTGTTTATATATTAGACAATCGCCAACAACTTTCCTTTTCAAGTAGTATCTCTTTTGTCAATAATTTAGCATCTTTTATTTCACATCGTCAATTCCTTGTATCCGATGTCTTAATGGTTTTGGACATAAGAACCGACGGAGATGTTCGTTATACAAGTATCACAGTGTTGTCATTTGAAATATGACAAAAACAGCCTGTCTTAGCCCAAACATTTGTAATGAACTCCAACCGCATCTGTGATGCATTCGATTGTCAAGCTGTTTATATCCCACATTTAGAACGTGCAGATTCTCGAATTGTCGTCACCGCATTCGTTTTGATTACAGACCCTGGATACGCTGATACGTTACTACGTCATGCGCGAGAACTGTACGACTTTGGGTACAAATTCCAGAGGAAGTACACCGAGTCTATTTCGAACGCAAAGGACTTCTACCAGTGCGTACCTTACACTAGCGGCACATGTTTAATTATCTTCGTCTCTGTTGTGTTCCTGTAACCAGCACGACCAACACCACCGTGATGACCACAACCATTACCACCACAACCACCACTACCACCATAACTACCACTACTACCGTTACCACAAATACCACCACAACCACCACTATCACCGCTACCACAACTACCACCACACCATCACCTATACATCACAACAATGAACACCACCACCACTATCATGAGCACCACTGTCATCACAACTGCCGCTGCCTATACGATTACTACTATCATCACATTGCTTCCATGTTGCCACGGTCCCCTCAGGTCTATTCTGATCTGTGATCTATTCTGTAACATCAACCGAAGCTCACCAGGACCTTCAGCGCTACTCTAGCCTCATCTGGCATGGTTTACGTCGTCATACTACACGGATCGCTCCTGAAAGACGGAATAACTACAGCCAATCACAATTTCGCCTTCATCCAGGGATTCATCGTATTAATCGCCTATCGTCCAATAACACCTGTCGTTATAGCATCGCCATTTTCATTGTCATCAACTTAAGAGATTCCGTAAGAGACCCCTGCTCGTCCATTATTCCACTCCAGTAAAGTGCGGAGTCGCCTGGGCCCTGTCATGGGACGACAAGAACGTCGGAGCACAGGTGGGCACAACCGAGTTGTCTGATGACTCACTTCTGCCGGTCGTTGTCGTATTAATACTGAGTGTCCCTAGTTAGGATGAACTTGTCTTGTTTAAATAACTCAACCTCACTTTACAGTCACCAGTACAGCCACCTCGCAACTTATAACATTCCCATGTCATTGGGGGTAATTGACGCCATAGTTGCTGATAAGGACAAGTAGAAATAAACCGTAGTCGTTGTGATACTGGACCATCAAACGTGTGCCAGCATAAACAGTACATTTACCGTGTCTCAGGAGCCACACACACAACTGCTTGCCTTCACTGTTCACACAATGTCCATTTCAGAGGTAACAACATACCTCACGCACCAAACGTTGTCGTTGGCTCACTGACTCGAAATATGAATATTGATAAATAAACAGCCAGTCTGTTACCGATATGTTTTGGAATTGTTGGAATTGAAACTATTTCAATTTTCACGTGTCTCAACTTATCCGATATTAACGTGAAGTTTTACTCACTACAGCTTCTCTACTACATGGCGACCAACAACGCCCAATACAAATCTGCTGTGGAGGGTTTCCTGAACGCCTGGTTCCCCGGAGGCAACGTCCCCAAAACACCAAAGGGACTGGCTTTCAGAAACGAATGGGGCTCACTCAGATATGCAGGTGAGTGGCTGTTCGATTCGACTACGTCACTCAATTTCTGTGATAGCACTAAATAATTGATGGTTCACAATCAACTTATCTTAACCAGAAAGCCATTTCATGATATCCAGATATGAAGAATGTGATCATATTAGGTTACATCAAGACACAGTCTGGTGAAATATTGGCTAATATATGTGTGTATGTGTGTGTGTGTGTGTGTGTGTGTGTGTGTGTGTGTGCGTGTGCGTGTGCGTGTGCGTGTGCGTGTGCGGGTGCGGGTGCGTGGAGAACATTGTTTGAGTCAGGAGCCGTTATTACGTAGGGAAGCTCTGGCCTGTGCATGTTAAAATGGCCAACAGCCGTTCGTCCGTCTGTCCCTCGATTCATCCGTCCGTCTGTCCATCGACTTATCCGTCCGTCTGTCCATCGATTCATCCGTCCGTCTGTCCATCGTCTCATCCGGTCATCTGTCCATCGGCTCATCCGTCCGTCTGTCCATCGGCTCATCCGTCCGTCTGTCCATCGGTCCATCCGTCCGTCTGTCAATCGGCTCATCCATCCGTTTGTCCATCGGCTCATCCGTCCGTTTGTCCATCGGCTCATCCGTCCGTGTATCCATCGGCTCATCCGTCCGTCTGTCCCTCGATTCATCCGTCCGTCTGTCAATCGGCTCATCCATCCGTCTGTCCATCGGCTCATCCGCCCGTCTGTCCATCGACTTATCCGTCCGTCTGTTCATCGGCTCATCCATCCGTCTGTCCATCGGCTCATCCGTCCGTCTGTCCCTCGATTCATCCGTCCGTCTGTCCATCGGCTCACCCATCCGTCTGTCCATCGGCTCATCCGTCCGTCTGTCCCTCGATTCATCCGTCCGTCTGTCCATCGGCTCATCCGTCCATCTGTCCATCGACTCATCCGTCCGTCTGTTCATCGACTCATCCGTCCGTCTGTCCATCGGCTCATCCATCCGTCTGTCCATCGACTCATCCGCCCGTCTGTCCATCGGTCCATCCGTCCGTCTGTCCATCGGCTCATCCGTCCGTCTGTCCATCGACTCATCCGTCCGTCTGTCCATCAACTCATCCGTCCGTCTGTCCATCGGCTCATCCGTCCGTCTGTCCATCGGCTCATCCGTCCGTCTGTCCCTCGATTCATCCGTCCACATGTCCATCGACTCATCCGTCCGTCTGTCCATCGGCTGATCCGTCCGTCTGTCCATCGGCTGATCCGTCCGTCTGTCCATCGGCTCATCCGTCCGTCTGTCCATCGGCTCATCCGTCCGTCTGTCCATCGGCTCATCCGTCCGTTTGTCCATCGACTCATCCGTCCGTCTGTCCATCGGCTCATCCGTCCATCTGGTATATTTGTTAGCACTTAGAGCGCGTTTTTATTTCTCGCAGCCAACAGTGCGTTCCTGGCCCTCGTCGCGGCCGATAAGGGCATTCACGTGTCGCAGGGACGCGCCTTCGCCAAGACTCAGCTGGAGTACATGCTCGGCAGCACGGGACGAAGCTTCGTCGTAGGCTACGGCGTCAACCCTCCAGTTCAACCCCATCACAGGGCAGCGTAAGTGTGCAAGTTGTGTCTAGCTCCATTCCCTGTCATTTGCATGCTACAGTAGTGTCCCCTTCCGGAGTATTCTGTAGTAATGATGCCGGGTGGTTACTATCAGGTATTGAATTAGCATTGTAGTGATTATGTGATTAATCATAATTATAAGAAAGCCATGCATTGTCTGGTGCCATGCCGTTCACATGCCCCCCCCTCCCCCCCTACTGGAGAGGAGTGTGCGTAGTAGTAGTATAATAGTAGTCGAAGTTGTACAGTATTTGTATTAGTAATATTAGTAGTTGTAGTAATAGCCATAGTAATATTTATTGTTGCTG
>OZ024856.1:36067793-36070293 GCA_964017155.1 Oasisia sp. SBJ-2009
ATATATATATATATATATATATAGTTTCGTATTATCATGTTATGCTTAAGCCATCTAGGGCGTACAGAAGATCTCCACCTTTTCTAGTATAACAGTCTCGTACCGACGAAATTGCTTTACAATGTCTGTATTTCAGAGTTTGTTTGGTTGTCATAGCTTGCTAAATTTCATGTGTCCAATGAGGAAGGTGAATTCTTGTGCACAATAAAAATTGCCATTGAAAGATGTGTGTCATATCTTTCTTTGGCTAGTTCAGACCGGGACTCATTGCAGTACACATGCACATACACTCATGAATACACACGCTGCTGCACTGATAATGGACTACTTATGTTCCATCCTGTTATATTAGAATGTCAAATTAAAGCATTTAACTTCGGGTCACTCGTCGTTTCAAGATTTAACAAGATTGCCACCTAGAGATTCAACTCTAGATGGCAGGTGGACAAGGAAGCCGTTTGGCTTATCGAGAGTCCAACCTATCTATCTGGTATACCCCGCCCGTTTTAGGTATATGTCGATTTTATTTTTAAATATGTTAACACTACTAGCACCTACACAATCAGCTGATAATCTGTTCCATTCGTTTACTATTCATTGTGAAAATGAAAATGTTCTAATATATAGTCTACACTGCTTCTTTGCTAATGTAACTCCATGTCCTCTAGTCCTTCTCTCTTCCTTGGCCGTGAAAACAATATTTCTGTCAATATTTTCATACCCATTCAATATTTTAAAAACCTCAATCTGATCTCCTCTCAATCTTCTGGTTTCTAGCGTTGTTAGACCACATTCGTTTAGACGGATTTCATAACTAATATTCCTGAGTTTTGGCATCATTTTTGTTGCTCTCCTTTGTACCCTTTCTAGCATATCAATATCTTTCTTGCGATATGGCCTCCATGCTTGTATACAATATTCTAAATGAGGCCTAACTATTGTTTTATACAGCGGTATTATTAGTTCTTTTTCTTTGTACACTATATTTCGCCTAATTAATTCAAGCATTTGGTTTCCTTTCGCTGCTGCAATTCCACACTGTTCTGATACCTTCATGTCAGCACTAATAGCTAACCCTAAGTCTTTTTCCTTTACAGTAGTATTTAGTACAGTACCACCCATTGTATATTGTGCATATTTATTCCCATGTCCTGTGTTGAGGCATTTACATTTTCCAAAATTAAATAACATTTGCCATTTCTCAGACCATTCTATCAACTTATTGAGCTCATCTTGTAAATGCTGTCTATCTGCATCACTTTTAATTTTCCTAAACACTTTTGTGTCGTCCGCAAACTTCAACGCCTTGCTTGTTATGTCATCATCCAAATCATTGATATATATTCAGAATAAAATAGGTCCCAATACTGATCCCTGTGGTACTCCACTCAAAACCGATTTCCAATTTGAAATCTTCCCATCAACTACTACTCTTTGTCTTCTGTCAATAAGCCATTTTTCTATCCAGTTAATCATACCATTTCCTATGCCATGGGCCTTTAGTTTAAGTAGTAATCTTTAGTGTGGCACTTTGTCAAAGGCTTTTTAAAAATCTAAGTAGATTATATCTACTACTGATCCCTAATCTACCCACTTTGTGACATCTTCCAAAAACCTAACATATTTGCTAAGCATGACCTCGCTTTAAAAAAAACCATGTTTAGATGGGTTTATCAAATTATATTTTACAAGAAAATCAACCAAGTGATCTTTAATTAGTCTTTCTAATAGTTTGCAAATCACCGATGCTAAACTCATTGATCTATAGTTCTCTGACTTGTTTCTCGAACCGTTTTTAAATAATGGTATAATGTTTGCTTATTTCCATTCTAACGGAACTATTCCCTCCTCTGATGACAAATTGAACACTGTTGCAAGCGGTATGCTAATTTGTAATTTGGGAGGAATCCCATCCACTCCTGGTGATTTATTTTCCTTCATATCTCTTATTTTCATAGCTACCATTTTTGGGGTTACAATTAGTTGTCCTAAATAGTCGAACTTAGTCTCTAGTACTGGTAATGTACTAATATCTTCCCTGGTAAACACCGAACTAAAGTACTCATTTAGGTTTTTTGCCATTAAAACAATCCCTCTGTTATTATGTTTCCATCATTACCTTCTAGAGGACCGACCTTATCCTGAACTTTCTGTTTCGATAGTAGCGTTCCATGTGTATGGTGGAGCGATGTGTCTAACGGAAATACACTAAGTCATGGAATACTTCGTGAACGACTGTATTTAAGAATATACTGGTTTGTCTCGATCATTCGGCTGTAACAGACAATGACAATGTTGTACTGAATGTGGGTTTTAGTCGTCCATAATGACAAAACGACAGTAGTATGTTAGGGTCTGGTGGATTAACTTGTGGCGCCGCCTGGTGGATTAACTTGTGGCGCCGCCTGGTGGACAAGTCACGAACTAGTAGAGACAAAATTCGTGTCTTATTTTTTTTAATTACGTCAAAATGGCGTTATGGGTTATGTAGCGTCCCCTC
>OZ024856.1:36075293-36085293 GCA_964017155.1 Oasisia sp. SBJ-2009
TGGGCGAGAGCACTGTCCATCTCTTGCTTAAAACTCTCCCTATGGCTGGTGGTACTTAGTTTTGCTGTGTTGAGCTTGGTCGGCTTACTTGTTCCTTGCCTGCTGTGCATTTGTCGTATTTTGAACGCCACTTTTGACCTCAGCATCTGGTGATCGGTCCAACAGTTTGCTCCACGCATGGCTCGGGTACTGTGGATGTCCATCTTATCCAGACACCTCGTGATGATGAAGTCGATCATATGCCAGTGTCTGGAACGAGGATGCATCCAGGTGGTCTTGCGTTCATCCTTCTGCTTGAACATGTTGTTCGTCACTTTCAGTTCGAACCCAGAGCACAGAGCAAGTAGAAGCTCGCCATTGGAGTTGCATTTCCCAATCCCATGTTTGCCCATGACCAAGGGCCACTTGTCATTGTCTCTTCCTATCCTCGCATTGAAGTCTCCTATCAGCAGTAGCTTATCTGTACGAGGGATGCCACTGAGCACACTTGCCAGCTGGTTGTAGAAGGCCTCCTTGTTTTCGTCTGGGTTTGTCATTGTCGGAGTATACACGCTGATAATTGTAGCAAAGTTGTCCTTGCTCAGAGGTAGTCTCATCATCATGATTCTGTCACTTACTGGCCGTGGCATTTCTGTCAGCTTTGTGACGATATCCTTTTTGATAGCAAAGCCCACTCCGGCCTCCCTTCTTTCTCCGTCGGGTTTGCCACTCCAGAAGAAAGAGTATTCCAAGTCATTGAGACTACCAGACTCTGAGAACCTTGTTTCACATAGGGCGGCGATGTCGATGTTGTATTTGGCAAGTTCCATTGCTACTAGTGCCGTACGTCTTTCTGGTCGGTTAGCTCCTTCTCGGTCGAGGAGAGTCCTGACGTTCCATTGTCCAATTGTCAGTAGTTGTCTTCTTTGTCTTCTTCTTACTAGCTGACGTTTCACTGTCGACGGAAGATGAGGTCGAGCAGCGCGGTCCTTGGTAACCCGGGCGACGGCCGATCCGGTATCATGTTTCGTGCAGTTGTACATTTCATGGAAGTTGCTAGCAAAAATTGTTGAAGTGCCGCTGGCTTTTGCAAGTTACTAGCGACACTCTCTCGGGGAACAAATAGAGGTCTCACACCGGCAAGAACATGTCAAGACAGGCGCAAACTATTTGTCCCTGCAGTGGCTGGTCGAGAGATGTTGGGAGTTCCATACATCAACCGCCCTTGATGCTGCCACAGTGACATGGTGTTCTGGTAAGGGTTTGCTCCCTTAGCCTTCGGTTCTGACAAGAACCTGTACCACAAGGCAGTGGTTTACAACTATGCATTGTAGGGGCGTCAAACTCCCTTAGGTATTGCAATACCTGCATACCACAGGAACTATAGAGGAATCTCTCTTCTTTCCATAGCAGGCAAGATCTTCGCCAGGATCCTACTCAACAGACTATCTACCCACATAACACCAGAGGTAGTTCCAGAGACTCAATGTGGCTTCAGAGGTAACCGGAGCACCGTGGATATGATATTTTGTCTCCGACAACTACAAGAAAAGTGCATTGAGCAGGACCGACCACTGTACATGGTATTTGTCGACTTCAGTAAGGCGTTCGATACAGTTGGGAGGACCGGGCTATGGCAGCTGCTGAGGAAGTATGGATGCCCAGAGAAGTTCACAGCAATGATCGAGACACTACATACTGGAATGATGGCGAATGTGTTGGAAGGGAAGTCTCGGAATCGTTCAGTGTCACAAATGGGGTCAAGCAAGGATGTGTACTGGCCCCCACGCTGTTCTCCATCTTCCTATCAGCAATGCTCGATGATGCTTTCCGAGACATGGGGGATGGCGTCTACATACATTCCAGACAGAGCGCTGATGTATTCAACGTCGCACACTTCAGAGCGAAGACCAAGACTACTCGGATACTGATGAGAGAGCTGCTATTCGCAGATGACAGTGCACTGGTTGCACACTCTGCTGAAGAGATGCAGAATATAGTGGATGCTTTCTCCAATGCGTCAAATAAGTTTGGCCTGAAGATTAACATCAAGAAGACCGAGGTGCTGTACCAACCCAACTCTACAAGAACACGAGAGGAGGATATCATGGTTGATGGAAATAAGTTGAACTCTGTTCTGGAATTCACCTACCTCGGAGGCACTATATCAAGTGATGGATGCATTGACGATGAAATACAGAGGAGGATGGCCAAGGCTTGTGCATCTTTCGGCCGACTACGCCAGAGACTCTGGAACAACCACCATGTGTCCATGCGGGTTAAAGGCAAGATATACCGTGCAATCGTGCTGTCCACCCTCCTATACGGAGCCTAGGCCTGGACAGTGTACAGACGACAGGTGAAAAAGCTGCATGCCTTCATGATGCGACATCTGTGATCGATCATGTGGATAACCTGGATGGACAAAGTGACAAACAAGGAAATACTCGAACGGACAGGGCTGCCATCTATGGAAGATCTTCTGATCAGAACGAATCTCTGGTGGACTGGGCACCTCATGAGGATGTCACCAGACAGGCTACCAAAGCAGGTTCTCTACTCCCAACTGTCTTCTGGTCAGAGAAAGAGAGGGCGCCCTCGTCTCCGGTTCAAGGATACCATCAAGAGAAACCTGAAGCTGAGAGACATAAAGATCGACTCCTGGACATCACTCTCACAGCAGAGAGATAAATGGAGAGCAACAGTCAAGTGATGGAAGCAGTCTTTGTCGCTTCGCGACCGATAGCATGATGAGGTAGTTTGCGAACGGAAACACTGTTGGCAATAGCACGTATGCGTTGCGAAATGTCCACTTGAACACTAATATATTTGTGTAATTCATCACTACTTGGAGTTGCAATTACACACAGCGATACGTTCTACTGAACGCATCGGATTGGAATAGTTAATCATTTGCTGTTTCCAAACAATTTGCCCACTAATGTGTGATCGCATATACGTTTATTAAGATGTAATGATTGTTCACCTTATTCATTTCGCAATGGAACATACTGTTACAAACTTTATTCATAAACAATAACAATGTATTCCATGTAGACCGAAGATGTTGAGGGATAAGTCGCCAAATTCATCAAATTGTAGCATGAATAATGTTTCGGCCACCAATATTCATGGAAAGGCCGTATTTTAGTGTTGTAGACATTGGTGTGGGACTGCGTATAGGTCTAACACAACCCGTTCTCGTTGGGTACGAGCCAAGACAGAAGACGGGTTTAAATCGAAGTTTTGTGACGACATCAGTGACTTAAATCTTTTCAATATCACAGCAAAAACAAAACCAGCATCACCAGCCGCCCACAGCCACATTCGCCATGCGATGTCATGATCCGAAACAGCCGGACAGGAAAGAATTGGTGCTCAAGTTATGACTCAGTCCCTCCAATTGAATTGATGGATTTAAAATGTCCGGTAAAACACCTCGTAGGAGAACGTATTTTTGAATTATTGTTTAAAATTTCCTGAACATGTTATAATTAATTTAGGTATTTCTTTGTGATACTTAGACAGTGATGGAATTGGCTCTATTGGAAATGCATTCAGATTGTAATTCGTGTGCGACGTGATCAGTACAGTTCCGTTATCGTATCGATTTCTGACATGTGAGATGCATTATTGTAATGTAGAATTGTTGCTGTTTTACAGAGCCATGGCGGTTGTCTTCTGCACCATTCTGCTGCTTCAGCTCACGGTCACTCTTGCTCAGTTAAACGGTAAGTTGACAGAATTTCTTTAACACTTACAATAGACTAATACATTATTAAACGATGGAAACACAATGTGATATAACAGTGATATAAATTGAACAGCAAGAGCAGATGACCTACTCATTGAGACACATGTCTGAGTTGTCGTAAAATAGCATGTTTATTTGACCAAAATTAGGATTTTCCATAATCGAGGAAGCATAGATGATATGCGGTTTTTGGGGCTTGAAATACATCACTAGTTATTTCTAAGGACGTTGTTGATATTGATACATTACGTCCCTTGATGTTGCCCAAATTGTCCTAGGAGGAACTTGTTGCAAAAATATCACATGACTGTTATAAATAACAATTAATGTCACAGGTTATCTCAATTATCGTAGCAATATACATACATACATACATACATATATATATATACATATATATATATATATATATATATAATATATATATATACATACATATATATATATATACAGTATATATATATATAATATATATAGATATATATATATATATATATATATATATATATATATACAGACACACACAGACACACACACACACACACACAAGAAGTGTTCCTCGAATGTGCGCACAAGCGCAGTGCCCGCTGTTATCTGCTGTGACGCGCGTTGGTGACACGCATGGGCTGAGTTTCCTCAAATCGCATACCGCGCATGCATGCTTATTTATTATGTGCGAATAACAGTCATATTGGAGTACTATATATATATATATATATATATATATATATATATATATATATATATATATATATATATATATATATATATATATATATATATATATATATATATATATATATATATATATGTATATATGTAATAATAGTTTACGCTCATTACTGGCAGCGTGGATGGCTGCGTCCCACAGAAGTCGACATGTTTTAGAGCAAAGCAATACGATGTAATGGATCATAATTTACCTGTTATGTAATATAATGATTCACTACATGCGGTTGACCCTGTGTAACAAATAGGCGCTGCTTTGTTGTAGGTCCGAAATGCGAATGGAGAAAGGCTTGGTTTGCGAATCCAAGCGCAACGAAGACATTAGCAGGTTTCTGCAAAGGTTCGAAAGAGTACGCACTGAAGGGAGACTTCAACGGAGACGGACGGATGGCATCATGTGTCATGACTCAATTAGAGGGAGGAAATGGATATATTACGGAGCTAACAACGGTTACTCCAGGGTCGGCTGCAGCAAAAGCATGTGGTGGTGTACTCATGCTGTAGCGTCTCTGTATATCGGGGACTTCAACGGAGATTCTAGAGATGACATTCTATGTCATGATAAGGGCGGACATGTGTTCATCGCATACACCAACAACCGTGGTCGTTTTACTAAAACCGGATGGCATATGGCAATGGGTTTCTGCATAGGCGACTTCAACGGGGACAGGAAATCAGACTTGTTGTGTCACGACGGGCTTGGAGGTTCCAAGAGGATCGCTTACGCAACTTCTAGCGGCACCTTCCAATTAGTCAACTCGTCATGTTAATATGGAGTGTTTTGATTGATATTTAGTTACTTTAAAACCCTATATTAAGAAACGGAATTAATATTATGATTAATAGTAACTTCAGTCAGGATAATCTGCCCACGACACCTGTCAAATGTGTACACATTATCGAAATCTCTTCCAAAGTGTTTGTGTCACCACAGGTGGGCATTTGAAATATTGCCACATATAAGGCGTCTGACGGTTGACAAGCTGCACGGCTTGCGGGACCCTTATTCTCGATACAAGTCCTCATCTTCTGATATATATGACCAATAATACGTTATCTGAGGGTGACTACATAATTCGTGTCTAAGCACGCTATGATGTGTCAGTATGAAATGTGATTGTAACCCCGGTTAAATTGTGGTGCGCTTAGCAATAAACTAAACCGCGCCGTAGCTTGTGTGAGTGTGAGTGTGAGTGTGAGTGTGAGTGTGAGTGTGAGTGTGAGTGTGAGTGTGAGTGTGAGTGTGAGTGTGAGTGTGAGTGTGAGTGTGAGTGTGAGTGTGAGTGTGAGTGTGAGTGTGAGTGTGAGTGTGAGTGTGAGTGTGAGTGTGAGTGTGAGTGTGAGTGTGAGTGTGAGTGTGAGTGTGAGTGTGAGTGTGAGTGTGAGTGTGAGTGTGAGTGTGAGTGTGAGTGTGAGTGTGAGTGTGAGTGTGAGTGTGAGTGTGAGTGTGAGTGTGAGTGTGAGTGTGAGTGTGAGTGTGAGTGTGAGTGTGAGTGTGAGTGTGAGTGTGAGTGTGAGTGTGAGTGTGAGTGTGAGTGTGAGTGTGAGTGTGAGTGTGAGTGTGAGTGTGAGTGTGAGTGTGAGTGTGAGTGTGAGTGTGAGTGTGAGTGTGAGTGTGAGTGTGAGTGTGAGTGTGTGTGTGAGTGTGAGTGTGAGTGTGTGTGTGTGTGTGTGTATGCAAGTATATCATTATATATATATATATATATATATACATATGTGTGTGTGGGTGGCTGTGTGTGTATATATGTGAGTGTGATGTGGTGTGTGCACGTGTATGTGATGCAAGTGTATGTAGGTACTAATTTATACGCTCATGTGCTTGAATGTATGTTTGTATTGTATGTTTGTATACATGCGTGTAATATATATATATATATATATATATATATATATATATATATATATATATGTGTGTGTGTATGTGTGTGTGTGTCTGTGTGTATGTGTGTGTGTATGTGTGTGTGTGTGTGTGTGTGTGTGTGTGTGTGTGTGTGTGTATGTATGTGTGTGTTTGTGTGTGTGTGTGTGTGTGTGTGTGTGTGTGTGTGTGTGTGTGTGTGTGTGTGTGTGTGTGTGTGTGTGTGTGTGTGTGTGTGTGTGTGTGTGTGTGTGTGTGTGTGTGTGTGTGTGGAATACACTCACGCGACCAACACTCGAGTGTGTGCGTACAAAGATCCGCTGCGCGGTTTGTCACCGGTGATTATCGCAGAACTTCATGTGTCAGTGTTATGTGCACTAACCTTATGTGGAACTCCTTGTTCACACGAAGGCGCATAAGAGATGCCACTATGTTTTTTTATTAATTATTCACCACGGACTAATGCGCATCAGCTTGCCTGTCATCATCACCACAGCAGTTGCGCGCACCAGACGCCAACACAAACACAAACTACAAACCCTACCAGCCACATGCACGCCCTACCAGCAGTCATTCTACGTACTATACGCTGTATTCCACTGTGGAACGCACTTACCGAGGAAACTGTCACCGCATCTACTGCAGACGTGTTCCAGAGAGCCGCCAACCCAGTCATAGAGTCATTGACATTATAGTTGACTGTTTTAGTGTTACTCATGAAGTGCGTGTATTTTTTAGTTATAAATGTACTTGTCATTTTATTTATTTATTTATTATTAAATTGTAATAATTTAGTTATTATTGTTGTCTATAGTGTCGTACATTTTACATTGCATCACCGTGAAATTTAATGTACAAATAATTTATTTCTATATTTATTATATTTCTTTTATTAAATTGTTCATCTTTTAATATACTTTCAATGTACAATTAAGTGTAGTTATCTATTTGTCATATTTATTTTATTCACTTATTATTTTAGCACACAGTCACGTTACAACTGCAGGATAGTGCAATATCATTTTTTTAGGTGCAATACATTTTAATAAATAACTTCTTATTTATAATGACTGCTCTTTCATTCATTGTATCTATTTTAGGACATCGACGCAAAATCCAGTCAGATCACAATCTACTTCGTGCTGCATGACCATGGCCGACAACACACTATCAACTGATCAAATCCGCGTATTACTCAGTACCTATAACTGGCACACAATGAGCCTCTCTTTCCCATGTAAAAGCCGTAATGAATGATAATATTATGGTTGCTAGATACCTTATCATTGACGCAGGTTGTGAGGACTCGGATGCTTGGGTTTAAATCCCAAAGTTGATATAGTTGCATGTCGAAACGATAAACATAGAAAAGGTAATACGATGACGTTAGGGAGTGATCGCAACTGCAATAAATGTGGATACAGACGTGGACGGACGTACTTCTCGAGTGGCAAATGTACTGAATGCGAGAACTAACTTAGTCATGCACGCCATCGTCCTAGGGGGTAGTGTCGTAAATAGGACACCAGTCCTGCAGCGAAGTGAACTTTTCGCGTCCTACTCAACTCATAAGGGCCACTATGTGTGAAGTACCAGTCTTGTGTGAATCGTACGGCGAGCTATGTATAAAATAATCTACAGCTCGCCGTACGATTCACACAAGACTGGTACTTCACACATAGTGGCCCTTATGAGTTGAGTAGGACGCGAAAAGTTCACTTCGCTGCAGGACTGGTGTCCTATTTACGACACTACCCCCTAGGACGATGGCGTGCATGACTAAGTTAGTTCTCGCATTCAGTACATTTGCCACTCGAGAAGTACGTCTGTCACACGTCCTGTGGATCCACAGATTTATTGCAGTTGCGATCACTCCCTAACGTCAATCGTCATTACCGTGTTCTATGTTTATCGTTTCGACATTCCAATATATCAACTTTGGGAAAACCCAGACCTCACCTGCGTCATTGACAATTTGTTACTACTTCCAGACGATTCAAAGCAGCCTTTCTACGTGGTCACTCTTACACGCATGGGTGCACTCGCTTAATTATTATTATTATAAGCATTCGTCATGCTGATAACATCGTGTTAACGACCTAAATGTCAGTCAAACAACCTTCGCTATTTAAACTCAATTTGTCCACATTACAACATGTTATCTTCTCTGCAAGGGTTGATGTACTGTAACAAATAAACGGTGTACATGAGTCTCTAAGATCTGTTCTATTACTTACCAGGTACTTTCCTGTCAGATATAATCGTAGTTGTGAGTGAGTTTATTTGGTAAAAATTACATACATGATATTTAAACACAGTTTAGATGCAAAAGCACATACAAGAATAAGCATACACACACACACACACACACACACACACACACACACACACATATATATATATATATATATATATATATATATATATATATATATATATATATATATATATATATATATATATATATATGTATATATATATATATATATATATATATATATATATATATATATATATATATATATATATATATATACATATATATATATATTACTGAGGATAAACATTATAAAGCACACAAATGTCCATTTATTTTAACGTGATCCTCAGTCCTTAGGTACTTTATAGTCCGAACGTCAATCCCAATATTGGGACTACGTTGTTTTCTGTAGCTGCACCTACTGTTTGGAAATTGATTATTTCTAGTATTAAATCAGTTGAAAGTATTGCTACATTCCGCCGTCATTTAAAATATACTTTACACCCTTACCTATCCAACATAGCTCCCTGGTGTCTCATTCAACTAGAATTGTTTATTGACTCTCAGATCAATTAACGCTTTTGCATTGGCGCATTTTGTGCTTGGTTTCAAAGGGTTTAGGCGGAAAATAAGTATTATTATTATTACTATTATTGCGAGTACAAGTATTATTGTTATTATAACAATTACTATTATGATTAGTGCAAATATTTGTATTACTATTATTAGTACTTTAACACATTTAGAATACCGTTGCCGTACACATCACGTCTACTGACAATCCATATATGGGGAGTGGACTGGAGATATTATTTTCACCAAATATTCATGGGTACTGAGTTTTTTGTAGACCCTGAAGGTGTTGACTTTTTGTAACCAATGGGGTCGTGAATCAAATCAAAGTTCTGTGAGAGTTCTTAGGGGACACAATATTTTAACAAAGCTACCAAAACATAATAGCATATTATCATTGCAAGATAGAACGCCGATTTAATCATCATGAGTTTCGATACTCACAGACGGAATTGATGTAGAATTGCAGTCGCTATTCTTAAAATAAGTTATACATGACATAGTACACATGAAAGTCGTGATCACTTGCGCTATGAACTTGGGATAGATGTCGTACACGGTATTATTGTCACGACTTCCACACTGTCATGACCTCCATATTCTGGGCATCTGCTCTCTGCCAGTTTACATCTCCCATTTTGTCCACATGACCAGCACATGTACTCCTCATTAATTTCGTTTTTAAACTTTCCTTCACTCCAACATCTACTCACATTTCATCCATTTTCTCTTCTTGGTTATCTGTTATCTCCCATGACACCTTCGACTTTCCTCAAAGCGTTTGCCCCGTCTGTAGTCCTCAGGGTAACCAAAGCAATTTATCTAATGGATTTTGCACTGGGAA
>OZ024856.1:36087793-36097793 GCA_964017155.1 Oasisia sp. SBJ-2009
TATGATATATCTAAAGATGTTATTGCTACTAAACATAACGGCACGTTCTACTGCATGTATCGTATTAAATGTTACATTTATAATATTGTCTACAGTTTCTAAACAAACAGTACACTCACGTGTGACAATATACATATCTTTCTGACGATTTAATATTCACCTTAAGCAAACGTAATTCATTTCGCGATGAAACACCTGTAACATAAGTATATACTTTATTTCGGATCGGTTAATTAAACTATCTTGACCGTATTATTGATCTCACGCAAATAGCCACGAGTGGGGCATGGTGAGCTGTGTGGTGTAATATTGTTGGAGAGTGACAGAATACTGAATACTCAGGCAAACGGTGAGCAAATTGGTTGTAATTTTGGTGGGTTCGGGGATGAACATAGGATTAATGTTCCCCAACACTGATGTGTGCAAACTGAGAATTTAGGAGTCTATACCCCAAAGGCGATGGGAACACATCAGTATTGTATGAGAACCTCGCAGTTAAAAGGTTTTGAAAGTCGCCGAGAGAAAAATCAGCAACACATCGCCATCTCTACCTACGTTCCCTGAAGTCAAGACGACACGAAACGGTCAGATTCGACGAGTGCCGCAGAAACTCAGGCTCAGCCCATCCAACATTAATTTCATTACGGCTCCAGTGATACAATATCTACATATGCACTACTAAGATTGTTCATTCCCGGCCGGTGTAATACATTACTGTAATTCAGGTTTGTCGATATTTCAGAGAACCATGAAGAAAGTGAACGTGTTAAGCATCATCCTGCTCCTTCAGCTGACGGCCGTCCTGTCAAGGATAAACGGTAGGTTGGTCGGTTGATATATTATGTTTATGTATGGCATCAAAACAAAACTAACTATGAAAATATCATAATGATATATATATATATATATATATATATATATATATATATATATATATAATATTTATATATATAATCCTGCAACAAAATCAGCGATGTCACGGTGACACCCTCTCTGAACTATTATATTTTAATCACTTCACGATTTTGTCTTAGTGGCATAAGGCCGTGGCCAGATGCTCCCCTCGTGCATCGCCACAATACTACCAACCCATGCTCGTATAGTGATTAAGGTGGAGGAAATTAGTTACAGTTGTTCACACAAGACGTCATTACGTCATAATGGGCTTCCACAAATCCACGTTAGTCGCTAGAGGCGCTAATACGCAACTAGACCCTAGTTGCGTATCAGCGCCTCTAGCGACTAACGTGGATTTGTTTGCATGTTTTGCTGAACGCTTGTTTACAAATTAATCATCCTCAATTAGCTATTGACCGTGCAGGCGCGTACCCAGCGGCAGTTTGTATGTGGGCATGTCGTGTGTGTGTGATAAATAGACAGAACAGCGTGCCAATGTGTGGTCGATAGACAGAACAGCCAAAACAACGCCATTTTAGCACTGAATTCAATCGAACGTCCCAAGACGTTTCATTGACTGTAAATGTACATTAATGTAGACATTATGCTTTCATATTGACGGACATATTATACGATATCAATATTTAACAATGTGTGAAGACGTAGCAGTCTCGTGTGATGCAAACGGTGAGCTATAGATGATTTTAAACATCCTTTCCCGCATCAAGCCAGCAAACGTTAAAGGTACATTAATGTATATATTATGCCTTCATATTGACGGACATATCAGACTATATCCATATTTAGCTATGTGTGAGGCGAATTCAACAGCTGATTGTAGGAAGATTTAAACAAGCGTTCAGCAAAATCTTCCGCAACACGGTGCCGCATTTTACATACGTCAAGAATACGTAAAAAACGGCACTCAGACCCTAGTTGCGTCAGAGCGCCTTCTGTCGGATTAGTTATTGTGGTACCTCATTACCTATTAATTATTACTAATTTGGACATTGTAGTCAAATATAATTCCATTAAGACTTTATTTGCATCAGGTTTGCATATTGCTATTACGTATGGAAAACAACAGTATTTCGTAACGGTACATTATGGACGTCTTAAAAATGTTACCTAAATTCACATGATCGAGAGGTTTCACATAAGAACTACGTAATTTGTAGCATAATATACGTATGACGGGTCGATGACATGGACTATTATTTATTCCTACGCCATATCGTAATTTTCAACCTATCTGTGAAAGATGATAGCAAATGGATAGTGAAACCAATCTTTGTCACTATCACCACTTGAAATCAACTTCACGGAACCCAAAGCTTAGAAAAGCCACACGTTTGTAGCGTCAAGGCGGGGAACGTCAATGCCAATAAGGGGCATATCTGATCCAAGGCATATGCCACATATAGCATAACGATGTTTATTCATTTGGTAAAATGTATTTGTTTTCATGAATTCAGACAGGCTCTGTTTATTGTAGACAGATGCATTACAACGAATTTGGCATCGTTATATTGTTTGCCACAAAAACATAAAAAATAAAATAATATGAAACCAAATTTTACGTCAAACGAAACGAAATAATATCACAATAAACATAACAATATAAAATATTTAATAGAAAAGACAGTTCAGTCAAATGAGACGACTCGAACCACTGTTTACTTTACACTACAAATAATTAATAATCCGTACTATTCCTAATGTAAGCTGACACACTGTTGTAATTAACAATGTTAATAATATTTGTGAAAATTATAACGTATGGGTTACTTGGCTGTAGCTGACCCTAATTGCAGAGATATCTGTGTTATCGCAGATACTTACCCTAATAGCGAACAACTCTTTTGTCGGGGTGTGTGAGAAATTAAACTGTAAATTATTTGGGACTGACCCAAGAGGTACTAAATATATATATATTTTTTTTGATCGGCTAGTGTCTCAGAGAATGTTCAAAATCATTGTGGTTATTATTCTTGATTTGGGCGTTACAATCGCTCGACCCCTACACCCTACGTCTCAAGACAGTGTGTTTATTCACTCGGTTGACATGAGTGTGGAAATACTGAATGTGATGCATATTACAAACGTCGTTTATGCGTCGATCTGCGAAGTGTCAGACACCGTACCTGATGCGATTGACGGAGCTCAGTGAGGGTACAGCTTGCTCGACTAGAATACCCCAGGTTCGGCTCCTGGACTATTGTGGCGAACCTTGTGCTCGTTTACACAGTCTATGTTGCTCCAGTTCTCTCACCTATATGGATGTGTTCGTGGCTATAAACAATGGCGGGTAGATGTGTGATAATAATTTTCGCGCAATAATCACAGCGTGGCTAGATGTTTTACAGAGAAGTCGCGATGGTATTAGGCCTTGGAACAAAGTGCAACACCATGCTATGGAATGCAACAGCGGAATAAGCATGATTCACGTTTTATTTTCTTTCATCAACTAAACCTCTATGAAAGATAAGGCGCTGTGCTGTTGCAGGTCCGATATGCGAAGAGACCAAGGCTTGGTTTCATGGTCCAAGTCAGACGAAAACACTACCGCTTTTCTGCAATGGTTCTTACCAATATCCACTGAAGGGAGACTTCAACGGAGACGGCCGGATGGACATCATGTGTCATGACTCAATTAGAGGGAAGAAATGGATCTATTACGGAGCTAACGACGGTTACTCCGGGGTCGGCTGGAGCAAAGACATGTGGTGGTGTACTCATGCTGGAGCTTCTCTGTATATCGGGGACTTTAACGGAGATTCTAGAGACGACATTCTATGTCACGATAAGAGCGGGCACGTGTATATCGCGTACGCCGACAAGTTTGGACATTTTACCCGAACGGGGTGGCATAAGGCCTTGGGTTTCTGCACATGCCCATGGTGTAAACTCTTCATCGGCGACTTCAACGGAGACAAGAAATCAGACATGTTGTGCCATGACAAGTACCGAGGCCGGAAGTGGATTGGATACGCTACGGCAAGCGGAAACTTCGAACACGCTACATACTGGTACAGCTTTATGAGATGGTGCAGGATGCGGTACGGAAGGCTCGTCGTGGGCGACTTCAACGGAGACGGCAGGGACGACATGTATTGCTACTATAGCCGCAGACATCTTGGAAACACGTACATTGCGTTCGCAAAGAAAGACGGTTCGTTCCTGCACAACTCTGAAACTGACAACATGGGTTGGTGTCTCGCAAAAGGATGTACGCTCTCCGTGGGTGAGGCCAGCGCTGATGCACGAGATGACCTGGTGTGTCATTGCAAGAGTTCATCAAACGACCCTGTCGCAGTTCGGTTCCCTTACTACGGTGGCGGATTCGAAGTGTTCCGTCAGTGGACTCGTGATAGGTCTTGGTGCAACAAGGGGACAGATATGTTGTTTGTCGGTCGGCTCAAGCCACATCATTGCGGCAGTTTGGTTTGCATCGACAAAACCACTGGAAAATATTCAATTGCATTCACTTAAAATGAATTGCTAGTCAAATCCTCGTTTACGTTAGGTTTACTATATGTTTTGCTCGTTGTTTGCAGGTAGGCTGCTTTGGTTATATCGGTAAATACTTCGTAATTGCATTTTAAACATATCTCATTATATTATGTTCGTAGTGTTATCAAGTAGCAAACAATGCTGTCAACGACCATTGTGTTCACCTAACTCCTTTTATGTTGTATTATACTAAGAGTACAAGTAACCCCCTTCAAACCTAGTTAGGTAAAAGTAGATTGAAGAAAGGTTTTTGAAAAGTAATTAAGATTTACTTTCACAAGCACACGAAGTAGGAGTAAATATTAAAGTACAATTCGATTATTAGTTCAACATTATAATTCACACATAGTAAGCGAAAATATTTTTTGCACGTTCAGTAACATCATTCAAATAAAATACGCACTTTCTAATATATATATATATATATATATATATATATATATATATATATATATATATATATATATATATATATATATATATATATACATATATATATATATATATATATATATATATATATATATATATATAAGATTGCGAACTGGCTGGTATATAGCAGTGATTGCATGCTATTAATACTATTAATAAGTTTGGATATTTGGCGACGTTCTTTCCAGATGACTAGATACGGAAATATTGTAACGAAAATAGTTGTCGAAGTAAACGGAACTAACGAAGTTAAGTGTATTGCCACTTCGTTACAAGTAAAAGATCGTGCTTCTTTACATGGCGATATTTGAGAAAAACGTTTGTATTGTAAGGAGGTATTTGTGCTTCATTACACGCCAGCGTTGTTCACCATGTTGAGTGTCGTGTGTGTGTTGTTGCGGCCACGTTATTGCAATGTTTTGTTAATACATTTGTAAGAATAGTAAAGAATGAGTAGAGGAACGCAGTTGTGCGGGAAAAAGCGGCGTGGTAATCGTTCGTTAGCTGGTGCTATTTAATGTTAGCGAATATTGACATCATGACTTGCTTGCTTTTATAAATAAAAGTATATTGGCGCTGATAATGATTGTCAGTACGGTGTTGGTCAGGAATATAGTAACGAAATGCTACATTATTTTAATAGTAAACCTGTTTGAGCAGACTGCTTACTTACACACATGTGTATACAGCCAACACATTCTCATTCATATTCACACATTCACCAATACACGCAGACAAGCGCTAAAACGCACACACCACGAACACATTCACACACGTATATATGCGCACGCACACGACTTAATCTCAAACACACACGTACTCACATGCACGCACAAACATACACACAAAACACATACACAGATACATGCATACACATACGCACACGCACATAAACGCGCGTACACACACGCACACACAACCCCCCCCCACACACACACACCATATATGCCCACGAACAGGCCCGCACTCAACATTTACGCACCAGCAACCACACGGACGTTTATTACTCTAGCTTCATGGTTACAAAGAAAGTCCATAACTAATAGGTTAATAGCATTTAATAGGGTCACCTGTGGGTAACCTATTCATCTTACTATCACGCTAATTACCCTATTATCATGACGAATGTCCTTTATGCCCTATTCCAACGTGATACATCGAATGAAGTGTTAAAGTACCGAAGTTCCTCGGTACATAGTAAAGAGTTATTATATTACCTGTGAGCCTGGTATGTCTTCGTCTATTTTGTATTATTAGTTTGTTTCCCAGTAAATGCCCACAATCATGATGTTGATTATTGTGGCATTGGGTATTTACATAATTATATCCCGTACAATTCTCTGCGTGAGATAGTTTACCTTCCGCCAACACATACACCAGCTGGAACAACGGTGCATAGTGTCCGTCCCGTAAGACGCACGTAACGTCGGGCGACAGAAGTTGCTCCGTGTTGTGACGTTTTTTTCGAACCAGGATCGAATCACCGCCCGACGACTCCAAGGTTCAAATTCGGTTCCTCCGAAGGTCACAGCAGCACTCTAACCACTGAGTCCACGTTTTAAGACAGTGTGTTGTTCAGTCGTTCAACGCGGTGGGTTAGTACGAAGTATGGTGCAAGTTACACATCTGTTGATAACGCAATTCATTCGGTATCATCCTAAGTGAGGTGTCTTGCGGAGCGTAGTGCTGCAATAGTAGAGTATCGGAGCCGCAACAAACGGAACCTGAGTTTGGTTCCTATTCTGTTTCGTCCGCCTTTGTAGCTCGATTTCGCTCAGCTATACGAATGGATACCTGGCTACAGACAGTTGTTTATGTTTGTTAACGATTCGTCTTCGCGCTTTAATTGCAGCCTGTCTGAAGATTCCCAAAAAAGTCGACATGGTGTTTTGTTGAACAGTTTGCCCGGGAATAGAGTCTAAAAGTATTTCCAGCTCTCCAAGGAGTAGATACTGCACTAATAATGTACCTTCTACATAACTAACGAATCTAATCGAATGTGTTGATTTGTATAGGTCCGAAATGCGAATTGACCAAGGCTTGGTTTGCGAATCCAAGTGCAACGAAAACATTACCGAACTTCTGCAAAGGTTCGAAACAATACGCATTGAAGGGAGACTTCAATGGAGACGGACGAATGGACGTTATGTGTCATGATTCACAGAATGGAAGAAAATGGATCTATTACGGTGCTAACAAGGGTTACTCAAATATCGGCTGGAGGAGATACATGTCGTGGTGTTACCATGATGGAGCATCACTATATGTCGGGGACTTTAACGGAAATTCTAGAGACGATATTCTATGTCACGATAAGACCGGACATATATTTATCGCATACGCCGACAAGTATGGACATTTTGCTCGGACGGGGTGGCATAAGGCCATGGGTTTTTGCACATGTGAGTGGTGCAAGCTCTTCATTGGCGACTTCAACGGGGACAACAAATCTGATATATTGTGCCACTGCGAGTTATCAGGCCGCAAGTGGATCGGTATCGCTACGGCAACAGGTAATTTCGAAAATGTTAAAATATGGTACAAATACATGAGATTCTGCCGGATGTTGACTGGAACACTTGTCGTGGGTGACTTCAACGGAGAGGGTAGGGACGACTTGTACTGCTACAAAACCCTCAACAGACTCTGGGAATATGGAAACATGTACATCGCGTACGCAATGAGAAACGGAACATTCCTCTACACGGAAGAATCTGATAACATGAGGTGGTGTCTCGCCAAAGGATGTACATTGTCCGTTGCTGAGGCCAGCGCTGATGGAAGAGATGATCTGGTTTGTCATTGCAAGAGTCCGTCAAACAACCCTGTCGCAATTCGCTTCCCTTACTACGGTGGTGGATTCGAAGTGTTCCGTCAGTGGCGACGTGCGAGATATTGGTGCAACAAGGCGACGGAGATGCTCTTTGTCGGTCGACTCAAACCACATCACTGCGGCAGCTTGGTTTGCATCGACAAAGCCACTGGAAAATATTCAGTTGCGTTTTCATGAAATGAATTGTTAGACAAGCCTAGCAATATGTGCTTAATTTAGATTTTGATCCTCGGCTCCTTTGATTAGACATGTCCTTGATATTAAGGCTTACTTCGTATTTTACTCGCCGTCAGGCTTCTAAGCTCCACTGGTTAGGTCGCTAATTGAATATTAATGGCCATTTATGAATGTCAATATATATGTAGTTTTCGTTTAGCAAACAAAGTTATCCGTGTTTTAATTATGTGTGAAGAGTTGATGTGGATGCAATATCACAATGTTTGGTAACACATTTGTTAGGATACTAAACAGGTTTGAAGAAATGCAATAGCATACTGAGGCAGTTACGCTTAATGCATAGAATTAATCAATGCGGGTAGAGCAGAACGGTATCTGTTGCTTTTACATGTTATTTTGACATACTGATTTGCGTCCTGATTTTGTAAATGTAATATTAATGTAGCTATTCAATGTAGTAATAGTGTATCTCACTCTGTAATAAAATAACTATATGCTACTTTATATTACTTTGATACCTATTTGTGAAGTCATATAGGCCCTATATGATTTGGTGAATTTAAAAATGGACCAACTCCACGGGACACAATTGTGCAGGAGGACATATGTTCTAATTATTTTTCTAAATATGTAACTTTCATAACACGTTCATTATATTTGTTATGTGGAAACAATTATTGACAGTATCCTGGAAAATTATGTGGTTATGATACAACTTCAAATAAAAACATTTATGTGGTCGGGTTGGGCCATTGGTAACACCATCACAAATAAATGACTTCGTTAAAGAGCATTTGTTACAAAATAACACACACACACACACACACACACACACACACACACTCACGCACACACACACACACACACACACACACACACACACACACACACACACATATATTATATACTATCTGGTATATAATTCATTGCGGTCAAGCAAGCGAAAGGTATTTTACATTCGCCACCTTGGTTTCTATGATTGCCAACTGCGCATCGCAGAGAAGCTGCACATGCAATGCGTCGTGAATCCTTGGTCGTCATAATCTGATTCCAACCCGGTAACTGCATCCTGCTCATACGTCCTCCTCCAGGAAACAAAGTGTCGTGAGAACATCTTCCAAATTTGCTACTTTGACGACCAATAGGGTATACTAGACAAATGACTCAATCAATTTGAAACAAACACCCGAAGCTCTCTTTATGATGAAAAATAGCTTGCACATTGTGAGATAATGAAGAAGCATTTTAATCGCCTAGCCGAAGTCTGGATCCCTTAGGTGTAGTGTAGGGATTGAAGTTAATAACTTGTCTGCATTTTAGATCAGTTATTTTCGGCAAACCACTCATCACAGCGCCAAATATTGCAATCTATCTTAATGTTAGAATACTGGAGCTATTCTCTAGCAATAATCCAAATGTTAATTCAAAAAGAGCCAAATTATTGGAGTTGGGACCTTCTTCAATTCCACTGATAATTGACACAATTGGTGATTTTGAGATTATCGTGTAATAATGTCGCCAAGATGACCGTCAAAATGTAAAATAACGTCACCATCATAATCGCATTTCTCGAAGTCGAAACCAGTTTTGTAGTCGCCATCGTCATCACACTAGTATACATAGAACATGCGTTAGGACGGTGTCTAGACGTTGATGCTCCGAGGCAGCTATCTTGGAATCTGCAAAACCGCCACAGAGCCAACAATTAAATTAACGCCATCACTACCACTATAATAATACAAGACACTACAACGACATACATTGCGACATTTCTATTTCGCTATCTAGTGGTGATGTTTCCGTTTAGCACGGATATGTGGGACGTAACTTTTCCAATATGACAACCACAAAGAAGGTGGATGCCTTATCCATAACTAAATATGTCAGCTCTATAAACATGTCTTAACAACACAAGTTTCATGATAAGGACCTCTGCAATTGTCTTTAAAGGAACATGCAGCCCTAACGTTCAAAAGCTCTCAAAATCCCCCAAGTCCTACATACCATTCCATATAGTATATTGTCACACACAGCTTTGTACTTAAATTTATATGAATATTATGCATCTTAAAACTATTTTCAAAACGTAAATTTGTGTTGACTATGGTTGCTGCCCTTGTTGCCCTGTTCCAGAGGAATTCAATTGGA